>CM031241.1:230829322-230874322 GCA_018340775.1 Taxus wallichiana var. yunnanensis
TGAAATCACAATAAACAAGAAGGGACTAGGAGACTAACTGTGGAAGAATATTGGATGTTGCAACATGGTCACCTTGGCAGTTGTGTTTGTATTGGTGTGTGTGGTTTTTTTTCTTGTCATGCTAGTTAGGAGGTCTCCATGGGGGAGTACCTCATATGTGACCATGGGTTGAATGTTATTTATTTCTCTTTTATTTATTTTCTTTAGTTGTGCATGTGATTTTATTTAATTGTAATGTTTCCTCATTTTATTGTGTTTGTTAGTATAACCCTTGTTTAGGCTAATTAACCATGTGAGTAATGCTAATTAGGAGATGTGAAAAAGGGTCATTTAATATGGAAAATATTCCTTGGTTCTTCATGATTTTGGAAATATTTTAATTGATTTTGAATTGTGTACTCAACCCCCATCTTTAAAATCTCGGATTTGGGCGTTGAGCCCACTTTTAGAAGCTTGTGGGACAAGTTATACTTGTCCCATGCCTCTTAAACTCACCCACCAACCTTACCTATGATGTAAGGGGTCAAAATTAGCTCTCATTATGTGTTTTTGAAGGGAAAAGAGGTAATTAATTGCACTTTCTTACAAACCTCTTAATTGTGTCCTTGAAAGTATGGAGTGGAGTATTGTGTACAAGAATACATTTGTCATATCCTCACCTTACCCATTTATGGAACTTTGGAGTATGTGTTTGACTTGTGAGGTGGATTGGAGGGAGATGATGTGGCATCCTACATGGAGCCACCTCACCACCCTCCCCACCATTTTCTATTTATTTGGGATTTTTGGTTGTTTTGGGGATTCCTCACTTGGATTTTGGGAGCTTAATTTTGGGATTGGCTTGGATATAGAATAAGGTTGGATTGTTCCTTGAATATTTCAAGGTGCTTGCAATGGCAAGGTAGGGTCTTATACCTTGCATTTTATTTTACTTTTTGTGTGTTGTGTAGTAATGTGAATGCATGTATGTGTTTTTATATGGGATTGGGTAGGTTTTGACCTTAAGGAAGGTGTTGGGAGAAGGAAAGTGGGCTCATTGTGGAGGTAAAAGGGATAATTTGAGGTATTTTGGAGGAGTGTGGGTAGGGTGCTCCACCTATGGGGAGGTAAAAGGAAAATATTGCTACATTTTCTATATTTTGAAATGTGGAGAGATAAGATATTTTGAGTGTGTGTAATGTGCACTTGGAGGTTTTGGTGGACCCCTATTCCACTTGGGAGGTATAAGGAGGTGGTCACCATTGTTTCCTTCTCCTTTGGCTCTAGATTTGAGCCTATGTGTTTGTTAATCGTTGTATATTTTATCTTGTTTGTCTATGTGTTTCCAGCATTATATGTGTATTTTTTATATTGAAGCCATTATTGGAACATTGTCATGGTTGTAACATTCTTTATTGTTTCATAGTTGGGGATCGAGGGCCAATGAGAAGGTTGGCTTCACCTTCTCATTGGATTAAGGTTAGGAGGTGAGTGTTGCCTATGATCTCTTCCTTGTCATTGTGTGAAGATGGAGAAGAGCTAATAGAGTTGTAAGTTAATTAGTTGTGATGGAGATACATGCGTATTTGAGACAAAAGAAAGAGATATTATTTGTAAATCTCCACCTTAGAGTGGAGGGATTTTGACTCTTGTGTTTCAAGTTTAAGCTCTTGTAAAGTCATTATTTAAATTTATTATGGATTATTCAAGTATGAAGTGTATATGTTCAAAATGAGACATGGAAGGTTGCATCTTATTTATTGTTATATCTCTTTTAAATTTTTAATTCATTCAGAAAGTTTGTATTTAAACGTAGCTTGGGATGGAAATGTTCTTGTTGTTCTTCATATTTAAAACAAAAAAAAATACATTTAAATACATTTGGTTGTTGTTATAAACTTGTTTTCCTCTTGAAATTGGTATATAAGTGGAGAAATTTATTTTGTTGTCATACATTTGTGCATTTCTTGTTATATGAATTAGACAACTTTGTGTGTGTGTGTGTGTGTGTGTGTGTGTGTGTGTACATGCTTACCTACAAAATCATATTTAACTAGATATATATATATATATATATATACTAATAAATTTATATATAAAAATAATTAAACATAATTATATATGAATAGAATATTGAGAAAATAAAACAAAAACTACACTAATATATATATATATATATATATATATATATATATATATATATATATATATATATATAATTGTGCGTAATGTAATATACAAAGATGTATGCAAAAAGTCCTATTTAGAACAAGGAAAGATATTTGTTTATTCACATTTGTGCATCTCTTGTTATATGAATCAGACCAACTTACACACACACACACACACACACACACACACACACACACACACACACACACACACACACACACACACACACACACACACACACACACACACACACATGTAGTATATATGTACATGCTTACCTACAAAATCATATTTAACTAGATATATTGGTGGGAAACAAACCTATATATATATATATATATATATATACACACACACACACTAATAAATTTATATATATAAATAATTAAACATATTAATGATTAACCGTAACATATATATAGATATATAAACCCGTAAGGGGGACGAAACCCATATATATATATTTTAACCGACACACAATTATATATATATATATTGTGTGTGTGTGTGTGTGTGTTTTTTTGTATATATTCTCACATCAAATGGATCTTTCAAAATAAAAATGAGGGTAAAATACCCATAACTAGTAAATCGGTAGAAATGCTTGTAAAAGAGAGAGAGAAATACATGTATATTTAGATATACAATGTATATACTTCCATATAGGAAACCCTTTGTTTTTAATAGGAGAAAATTAATAATAACAATATTACAATGAATTTTTTGGTATCAACACTAAGATCTAACCTTGCACAAAAAAAGAAGAGGATATCTTCATAGCTCTCGATATGCCTCCATAGCCTCCATCCTCCTCCTTGAACTTATGAAACCAAAAATGTGCAAATGAAAATAAATAATTAGGGCAACAAAAGAATAAAAGACAACCATAAGGATTTTTAGGGCTTTTAGTCAAACCTAAAATATAAGGGCTCTAGTTGATCTAATCCAAGGGTAGAGATTAGATCCTACCCCTTTTAAGTTGTGGGTATTTTTATGGGAATGGTATTTTTAAAAATGATTGGACTTTTAATTAATGGGGTCACCTAGGGCATTCCAAATAGTTGGTTAAGTTGTTTGTGACTTTACCTTTTGGACCAATAAATAATTAAATGGTAATTTGATCATGGGTTGCTTAAATAAGTATTGTGCACGTGTTTCTAAATAAAATAATTAAAGGGGTTAAACAATTAAAGGTGGATGTGTGGTTTAATTAAGTTATAATGTAGTATGGGAATTATTTATCTTGGAGATATAAATAAATTTAACTTAGGAAATGTTTAATAAATTCTAATAGTAAATTGGGAATTAATCAAATAAACTTTATATGGATATAAGAAGGGTTTTTAAACCCACGATAAATTTTGGAAAATAAATCTATGTTAAATGGAGGAGTAATGTATTTGATTTGCTAGGCAATATTTTTTGAATGCAAATAAATGTATTGAAAAAAATTGGCGAAATTTTCTAGTTGTGTGCGAAGTTTAGTTGGTTTAATGCATCAAATTTTGGGTGTTACACTTTGGTATTAGAGCGAAGGTTCAAACACTTGAACCTCTGGGATTAAAATAATAATAATGATAATAAATTTTTTTTTGGATTTTCGTACTCACCTATGTGGGTGTCACATCGATCTCGGTTATCTCAAATGCTAATTCAATTTGATATTCCTATAAACTCCCCGAGTGTTAGGAATTGGGTTCTTGTGAAGGATGTTGGTTAATGGGTTCGTAACTCATGGTTTTGGTTGTGTGATGGTGTTGACCCCGTAGAGACCCTCCCCTATCTAGTTTACTAATTGTTTTGGTGTAACTCTTGGGAACTAGTGCTAGAGGTAACGTTTAGGGGCCATTATGGAGTAAATCCGAAGATTGATTAGTTGTTAAGAACCCCCCCCCTTTTTTTTAATTTGTTAGGAAATTTGGGAGTGGTTGTCATGTTTGGAATTAATCCCTATGTGGGAGGGTAGATACCATGACATGATGTCATATTAGATCAAGTTTTTCATGTATATTCTTAAATGTGAGCTTGATGTAGAGTAGCCTATTAGCGGCCCACGAAGGGCTCAAGTGATTGCGATGTGTATCTTTAATGTGTTTTATAATTTGTAAAATTAAATTATTTTATCAAGGACCGGAATTTTGTTTTAATTATTTTTGAGAAGCTCTGAGGCTCTTCTTATTATTTTTGTATTATTGGGAGATTTTTCGAGGATTGAAATGTGATTACTTAGCCATTTATTTTAATTACCAAGATTATTGTATTTTATCTCTGTTTGGTGAATTGAAGCTTATTGGCCTTAAAGGCCACTTGGCTAAATGTTTTCAAGGGTGTTACGTGGTTTTCTTCTTGTCTATTGATGAATCGGTTCTATATTGTTGTATTATATTCTCTGCAATCGTATGGGGGTACACCCTAGGTGTCTTGATTGTCATCCCAGGTGTTTCAAGTCATGCCTTTGGGTTTTGGAGTGATAGGACTTTTTGTTTCTAGGACCTTGTGGTGATCCCTTTCGATACTCACTTTTCCTAAGAAGGGGTCTCTCTTTGTCGCATAATATTTTTTGGTAATTTAATGATGATTGTGTCTCTCCTTCTACCCCGGTATGAGTTTTGTTCATCATGGGATAGAGGTGATATTTAGTATGAGCTTATGGATTATTCCATGAGTGGATTAACTCTTTGATAACTATGGGTTCTGGTGGATAGTGTACTATTGGGATATGATGGACCACCGATGGGCATACAGGAATTCTTACTTGGTTCCTTTAGTGTATTTTGAAAAGATCAATGTTTTAAACTATAAATACCTTGGGTAAATTTGAAGACACTTAATTTCCAACAACATGGTGCTTTTTTAGTCTTGGTGATCTAGACAAATCGCATGCTACGAGGCATTTTAAATGCTAACTGTGGTATAGTTTGGTCATTTTGGACATCAAATTGTATAGTTGTGATTTTGAAATAAATTGTTTTGGATATTTGAGTGTAGAGAAATATGTTTAAGAAGTTTGGCTAGTTGGTTCCATTTTTAGTGATTTGTTGCTTCATGGGAAACTTAATCACAATGTTAAGGACACCATATTTATACCTAACAAAATCCCTTTGGTGTGGGTGTAAAATAAATAATTTTACCTTGTATAGGACCCCTTAACAAGATAAAATGGTCTTCCGCATCTTCAAATATTATTAATAGGATTTATTTATACCCTTCATGTTAGTGTTACTAATCTCAAGTTTTATAACTATTACAAGGAAATCTACCAAACAACATTATAAACTTGCCTTCTTTCAAGACGTAATTCCAAATTTACCATACTTGGATGAAAAATTTTGTTAATATGAGCTCCTCTAACTTGTCTCTAAGAAATATATAGTAAGAGGAAAGGATTTCTAGTGTCTCTTTTCATTCGATGATCTTATACAAAGTGATTTTACATAATTATTATATCTTATTATAAGTAAACTAGGTAGCCTTGAATTATTGGAAACTAACTCTGGTTACACAACTTAAAATTCTTAGCAAATCCCTCAATATAACTTTTGGATTAACTTCAAATTTGGTCAAATTATTATAACCCTCCTTGAGCTCGATAATCCTATTTTCATAACTTAACCACTTACTAAGTGTTGTTGCAAAGTAACTTGGTTAAAACATTTTTCCTTATTAAGTGCACTTGTGATTATAAATTTCCCAAGTGATTAAAAGACTCCTAAATAATCATGTTTGTAATGATAATACTTATTTCTAGAAAACATGGAATCACCCTCTTTTTCTAACCTTATGTCATGGATCCATAAGAACAATGATTATGCAATTAAATACAGATATAGATATAACAACAATAATCTCTCATTATCTTTCTACAACAATAAAATGGAATAAATTAGTGTTGATTACTCTTGTGGGTGGATGATATGGTGTACCAACGATAGTGTTGATCGTAAAACTATAAATAACATGGTGTGATGATGGTGAATGTAATGTTTTGTAGCCCACAAAATATATATTTATATAAATCTACAAGTATAATTATGTACTTATACCTTTTAAACAAAAATAAAATCATAAAATTAATTTAAAATGGGGAAAATCGTCGAATATGTAATTTAAAATAACCTTGGTCATTATAAAAGTACTATCATTTTCTACCCCTTAAAATATAAAATTGAGGTGATCATAAACTATTGTTTCAAATGGAATAAGTAATGTTTATTAACCTTAGTTATGTCATATTTGCCCTAAATAGTTGGTCTTATGTAAGTAACTTAGGCATTGTGTAATCATCCATAAGTTCTAGATGAGGTAGTAATGTGAATGATAGAGGGTTGCAATAGCCTCACAAATTAGATATGTCTTGGTCTATTCGACTCTTAGGAAACTCTTGCAGTAAAATTTCTTCCACACAAAAATCTCTTGGTAACTATTATAAGGTAAATGGTGTGACCCCTTTCTGAAAGGACTAATAATAATGATTATCTCATCATCCCACCTGATTTTTGTTATGCCATTCCTTGAGATCATTATAAACAATAATTAAACAATGTAAATTAGAGTTGTTTCAGTTCTTAGTATGAAATAGACTTCACACTCTAGGTAATGAGTGAATTTATATACTTCCCTTGAACCTAATGGATCAATTGAGACCAATATAACTATTGAGTAAAAGTTAACAGAAGTTCCATGTTTTGAGAAGTGTTAGGGTATGCCTTTCCTTAAAGGAAAATGTGTATTGATCTCATAAACTCTTGACTAAGGTACTAACAAAAAGTTTTGGTAACCTTCCCACATTCTACTTGGTAGGTGGAATATGTGTGCAAGAATTAGTTAGATATGAAAGTAAAATCAAGACTAACACCTAATAGCCTCAATACAATGCTAAACTAAAATCTAAGCACCATCATGCTAAGAGATAAAAAAGTAATAAACATCAACACTATGCATTAGAACCTTGAAAATAAACCTCAAGCTAACATGCTAACATTTATTACTCTACTCTTTAGAAAGCTAAATCAATAAAATGGACCTAGGTAGATCCTTTAGCTATAAAAGGGTTGATAGTTGTTGCTTTGATCCAAGAGGATTGAGGATGGAGGTTCATCAAGTCATGGCAACAAGGCTTTTCTTGATTAACTCCATTGATCTTCACAAAATAGCTTGGATGATTAAATGCAAATGGATGATGCTTAGCTCCACTCTAATGGAGAATTCCTAAGATGGTGAAATGACTATAGTATAGGCTCTATCCTCATTTAGGTGTAAGTAGAAAGGTAGTAGGAGGGATCCTTATATATCCTAGTGTATAAAAGAACCTCTACATCCCTTTACATGTGGGATAATAGAGAGGTTGGGTTAGTTGAGGATAAGGAAGGTTTAGGGAGGGTTGAGTCAACCTTAGGAGAGTTTAATTTTTCATTTAGTGACCCATGGGAATTAGGGGTGCACATAATTAATCAATGGTAATTAATTAATAAGGAGATGGGCCTATTAGGCCATTTTAGAAGAGAATTAGCATGATTTAGGGGATAGGAAGGATTAAATTAGATAATGACGGTTTATTTATCTAATAGAGGAGGAAACTTAATTAAATAGAATTAATTAATTAATATAGATAGAATGGGATTTAATTATTGAAATTTCATTAATTGTCATCTTTACTGGATAGAGGAGTCAGTTAACTAGCGTAATATAGCTAATTGATGACTATAGAAGATAGAATGAATTTCATTTGATGATTTATCATGAAATTGTGTGGAAGAGTATAATTAGTGCAATTTAAGCATTTAAATTGCTTGGGCTAGATTATAGATGTCTACATTTTCCCATCTTTGAGGTGGCATAAGTGATGTCACTTCAAATATATTAGATAGGTAAAATTTTTGAAGGGGTAGAAGAAAATTAGTAGAAGTGAGGGATGCCCCTCGAGTTTCAATGGGGTGATGAAAGAAGGTAATTGATGATCGAAAAGATGATAGAAATGGAAAGAAAACAAGGTACATGATGCCCCAAGTGGAGGAGAAGAATGAGTAGGGGAAGGATGTCCCAAAAGAAGTGGAAGAATGGTGTCAATAGGAGAATGATATAGAAGAAATATGAAGAAGGAAAGAAGAATGATCCTTCACCCATTGCATTTGAACAACCATATTGTCATCATATAGCTAAAGATCTATGACATCGATCCTTATTAAAGATATAAGCATACGACAAAGCATAAAATGACATGAAAATCCATAATACAATGAAATTGTCCATTGCTAAAAACCAACTCAATGCAACTCACAAAATGTAATGTAGTACAAGAAGTAAACAAGCTCATTTAACAGGGAAACAAGTACAAACACACATTCTCAAACCAACAACAGCCAAGACTATTACACAAATGTTTTTGTTATCAAGTGAAGATCCCAAATGTTTTTGATTGATGAATAGGGTTAAAAATGATGCCCCAAGCAAGAATATATGTGAGGAAAGTAATGGAGGATGCAATGTCCAATGATAAAGTGTTGCATGTAAAAAATTGTTAGAGTAGGTATTTACCTTAGCTCATGTTCACCTAGGTTATTTATTTACCTTTATTGTATTTATCCTCCCCACTTATGTGTGTGAATATTTATTTTTATTTATTTAGATATTAGGGGATATTATCTAGTTGTTAGGTATAGTTCTTTCCTTGATCTATGGTATTGACTAGTATTCTCCTTGATCTATGGTATGGACTAGATCTTTAATGTCTAGTTCTTTTCTAAATCTATATTCTTGACTAGTTCTTTGATGACTATTTATTCCCATGATTTATGGCTTGATCTACAACCTTAATCAACTTCTTAGATTATTATTCCTTTCCTATATAAGAAAGGCCAATTCTCATTGTATTTCATTGAGTTCCATAATAATATATGATATTGCTGCTCATTTGTTTGCAAAGGTTTTATGTAAAGTTATTCTTGTGAATTGCTTTCATCTTATTGATCATGGTTTTTGATTAGCATCTTTGTTCTCGGCTTGGTAGAATCTGGTTATCATTTCTTTTTATGGTATCAAAGTAGGATATTTTTGTTGACATCCGTCTGAAAGTTTCACTTTGAAAATATTATATATATATATATATATATATATATATATATATATATATATATATATATATATATAATCAATATGATTTATCTATATTTTTACTACATAAATTTTTATGAAAAATAGAGGCTACCATTGGATTCATAAGGTGGGAAAACCCTAAGATCGACTATAAACTTGGCCATTTCTGGAGGAAGTCATTTTTTTGGTTTTTTTGTGGTTGCGGTGAAACGCCCGGGTTGTCTCGGGGTTCGCGCCGGATGGTAAAGAAACGAGGAAATAGATTTCTAGGTTTTTGGATTTTGGGAGATCTACACTAGTTTTTTTTTTGCAATGGAGCTTTTTCATATTGCATGCATGAAGGATTTTAGTTCTTTCCTTTTTTAGCAGGGTACGAGGACTTCGTGCATGGATTCTCGCCATTTAAATGCTTAGCCCCTGTCATATGGTATGGTCATATAAGGTCTTAAAGCTTTTGATTCCTACAAATAGGTGCTTAAATCTAGCCCCCTTTCATTTTATTTATGTGGTGAAGGCAAGAGTATTTTATTTTGTTTTAGTGGCAACTAAAATAAATAGTAGAGCATAATATTGAAAAGTTTGTAACTTTTGATCGGTAACTCAGTTTTGAGTGCCGTTTTTTGCAAAAGTTCTTATTTTTTCATGCTATTTCCATTGGAAATATTTATTTTGAGAATCAAACTATAATTATAAAGTGTCATATTGTAACACGCACTCATTATAAAGTGCCAAAATCATGGGGGCTCTTGTTGCATTGCTTGGGGGTCTTGTTGCATTGCTTGGTTCTTGCATTTATTTTGGTGATTTTTTAGGATGGCATCTACTTCTACATTAGATCATGTTGAGCCATTAACAACACATAATTACCACACATGGAAACCAATAATGGAAACAATAATCAAGCGGAAAGGATTATGGGTTTTAAATTCTTCAAAACAACCAGTGTTCACTAGATAATATGAGAAATTTTAGTACCAGTGCAAATTTGATGAGTGTATGGGTTTGATAGGAACTTATGTAAGTGACATTATTTTTGTTTCATTTGGAAAAATGTAACTCTCCTTTCAAAATATGGGATAAATTGGAGGATTTATTTAGTAAGGTGGATCATATGAGAGCCATGCGACTTGAAATTGAGATCGATCTCTTAATCTGAAGATTTTCCAACAATTATAGACTATCTTACCAAGTTCAAGAATTTGTTGACATAGTTTAAGGGGAGTGGAAGAGATAAGAAATATGAAGAGTTTTTTTACTTGATTCTATCCAAGTTGAGAGGACCATTCCAAATTTTTGCTTCTACCTTTTTCTCTAGCATGGATGCCTTAGGTGACACATTCAAAATGCGTAACTTAGAAACATTTTGTGAAAGACTTACTAGGGAAGAATCCAAATTGTCTCACCTTGAGTCTTCCACCTCTCTCAAAAGGAATAGTAAAAAGTAAAACCAAATCCACCCCTTCTCCATCTCAAAATGCTCCTAAACCAAAAGAAAACAACTCTAAACCCAAGGAGTCTTCTAAATCCAAGAATAAGTCTAGTCTTTCATGCTCTTTTTATGGGGGTAGTAATCATGAAGAACATAGGTGTTATAAGCGAATGCAAGCCTTAGAGGATGAAATCAAGAAACCCAAAAATTTCTATCTCCACTCCACCTCCTTCTAATCAGCATGGAAAAGTAATTATTAATTTGTTGGGAGATCTCAATCACCACTTGCAGACAATTAGGTTATAGATTCTGGTGCTTCTCATCACATGACTTCTTCCAAGGAGTCTTTTGTTTTTCTATGTTTGAGTTCTACTTCCAAAATTGAGGTTAGAGATTCTTCCTTTCTTTCTTTTAAAGGAAAAGGTGATATACAACTTGATGGTGGTAGTATCCAAGATGCACTATATGTCCCTAACATCACTACAAATTTTCTTTCTGTATATCAAATTTGTCATTTTGGTCAAGGGAAAATAGTGACTTTTACACCACATGGGGCAGAAGTATGAACTTTGTTGGATCCTAATTTACTTATTTCTCAGGGTATTGTTGATCATAGTTCTAGACTATATCACTTTGAGGGTTTTGATGACACTTCTTCTATAAAGACATGATTGGTTTCTCATGCGATTTTAGAGAGTAAGATTTGGCATGAAAGATTTGGACATCTTAATTAAATACATTTGAAGGACTTGAGAAATCATGGTATAGTATATGTTCTTCCTAGAGTTTCTAGTCTTGAGGGAGTTTTCTCTGGTTGTGCATTAGGAAACAACACCAAGATCCATTTCCTAATAATTTGTCCAAGAGAGTTTCTTCACCACTTGATCAGGGGATCATTTTTAAAGTTCCCTAAACATCCCTAAATGGTGTTAGTGTATAAGATCAGCTTGAGATATTTCCAATGACCTGTGAGAACGCCGAAAACAGAAGTGACATCGGGAGCTCTAGTTATGTCCTGGCAAAGTTCGGCCAACGGAAAGTCAACTCTAGTCAACTGGTCAATATTGAACCAATCGCACTGTGACACGTGGCTTGCCACCACTCATCGAATTCACTCAATTTTCCTATCGGGAGATGACAAGTGGACTACATGATGACCGAGTTAATTAATTTCGATACCCCATGGTATGGGTTGAATTTATATTTAATTGGTAAGTCCACTTTCCAAATGCCATGCACATGTATATGTCAACCGATATATTAATGTACATACATTAGTATTTAACCGCCAAAACCAAATGCATATGCTATGACCACGTGGAAGGTGGTGAAGCGGTTGTTAGGGGGCATTAAGCCATGCGTGGATGTTTCCACGTGGAAGAAGGTGGTGAAGCAGTGGAGATGGGGGCGGTTAAGCCTAAGGTGGTCCTTTGACCACTATAAAAATGCATGGAAAGGCTTAATAAAGCCTAAACTATTATCCCACCGCCCTATTTGGGATATTTATCCCATTAAAACATGCTTCTCCGCCAACATGGGTATTTAACCCATTAAAATATGCAAATCCGCCCAAATGGGAATTTTATCCCAAATTACATGGCACGGGTTTAGGCTAATATTAGCCTAAGATAATATGCAAATGCATATTTTAAGGGCCTAATTTTTTATAAATAGGAACCCATTATTTGTAATAGACACAACCTAAACTTATTATTTGTTAAGCTTTCATTGGACACACACACACACATTAGTCCAACAAGCTTATTATTTGTTAAGCTTTCTCATGAGATGTGTCAACAAATATTGTTTATTGGCCTATTATTTTAGGAAATAATAGATGAAATATTTGTGATTGGGAGTAAATTATAAACTACCCAATAGGCCCATTGAGCCACACCAATTACTTGCAAATCCTAGATTGTCGACCGGAGTGCTAGCGTCGCATTGATAGCGTCGGGAAGGCCGATCGAAGCCGAAGGAGATTGTGCATCAGGAAGGTGAAGAACAATTTGACTGATCATCAAGTTTTTCAAGAAGCGGTGTACTTGATAGGCAAGTAAAATTCCATTATATTTTCTTGTGAAAGTACTATTATAACTTACAACTTTTGACTACTTGGAATGGTTTCGACCATGAACCCGAGAGAGTAGCGTTTGAATTACCAATTTGGAACTCCATAATCAATCTTTGTGCAATTGTCTTATTGTCTTGCATTAATTTTTTAAATTGATTACTTAAAAGGAGAAAATCATCGGAAAATATTTAAAGCCTACAAGGGTCCGAGATCAGGTAGTAATAATCAATTATTTTCATATCACCACTTGAGCTTGTGCATAGTGACTTGATGGTTTTTCCTAGCCCCTTTTTCAATGGAGCTAAGTATGCACTTATGTTCATTGATAATTTCTCGAGGCATACTTGGGTTTATTTTCTCAAGTACAAAAGTGATGTTTTTTCACACTTCAAATTCTTCAAGGCTTTGGTCGAGAAATAATCTTATAGTTGCATGAAGAACCTTCCTATTGATAATGGGGGGAGTACTTTAGCAATGAGTTTTCTGAATTTTTGAAACTCAAGTCATTATTCACCAAAGATTATGTTCCTCATACTCCACAACACAATGGCTTAGCCAAAAGGAAGAATAGAACTTTAAAGGAAATGGCTAACTGTATGATGCATTATAGAGATTTACCTCCTATCTACTAGGAAGAACCAGTTAATTGTGCTAACTACATTCGAATCACACACCACATAGAGCACTTGAGCATTTGAATCCAGAGAAGCTTGGTCCAACACTAAGCAAGATGTCTCATTTTTTCGAGTCTTTGGGAGCCATGCTTGGGCCTTTGTGCCAAAAGAAGAAAATGAAAGATTTGGATAAGAAGAGAAAACCCTTTATCTTTGTAGGGTATTGTGAGTACATGAGAACTTATCAAATTCTAGATCCCGATACTCATGACATTCTTTTTCGAACACATGTTCCTCGGTTTGAGGAGTGCTTCACTTGTCATGTTTCTTCATCTTCTTCCATGACTTCTTCTTCTTCTTCATCTCATCTTGAGGATCCTTTCTTTGAGGATGTTGATGAGGAGGTTATATATGTCATTGAGGATCATATTCCCACTGATGTTGTCAATATGCCTAAGTGGGTTCATACTACAGTTTTTGAGGCACACCTTTCATAGAGGATCTTCCACCCACTAGGCATCATCATGCACATTCTATAGGTTTTGGACTTTTGTGTCAAGAAGTTTTATGAGGATCCATAATATTTTTCAAAGGCTCATGGGATACAAGAGTGGGATGATGCGATGACAACTGAGTATTCTTCTTTAATGAAGAATCATACTTGGGATTTGGTATCTCTTCCTAAAGGAAGAAATATGGTTAGGTGTAAGAATGGGTATACCAACCAAGTACACAGCTGATGGGTCCATTGAAAAGTATAAGGCTCATCTTATTGCAAAGGGTTTTTCACAAGTTGAAGGTATTGATTACTCTGATACTTTAACACCTGTTTCCAAGATGGATTATGTACGCCTTGTAATTTCTATTGTTGCATCACAGGGGGTGGCTAATATACCACATGGACACGAAGAGTGCCTTCTTACATGGAGATCTACAAAGGAAATATGCATGGAGCAGCCAGCTGGATTTGTTCAGGATTATTCTCTTGTTTGTAGGCTCCGAAGGTTTATCTATGGTCTTAAACAAGCCCCTCGGGCTTGGTATGAGAAGATGGATTCTTTTCTTCTATCTACTAGTTTTGTTCGTTATCACTCCGATCATATAGTGTATTTACAACATGTTGGTGAGGATATTGTGATACTTGTCTTGTATGTTGATGATTTTTTACTTCTGGTAGCTCTTCTTCCCACATTCAGAGTATTTAGAGGGCTCTTTCTACACAGTTTGACATGACAGATCTTGGGTTATTGCATTATTTCCTTGGTTTGTAGATTTCTCAGAAAAATTCAGGATTCATTTGAGTTAGTAAAAGTACATCCATGATCTTCTTCAGTGCTTTGATATGGCTGATTGAAAGCCAAGTCCATCTCCTTTTCAGTCTGGGGTTACTCTTACTTCCACATTACCACACCAATTTGTGATCCTACATTGTATAGGCGTTAGTTGGGAGTCCATGTACTTAACACATACGCACCACTGATATTTCATTTGCAGTAGGGCTTGTATCTCGTTTTCACATTCTCCTCATAGTAGTCACTGGCATGTTGCTAAAAGGATTTTGTGCTATTTGCATGGAACTTCCCACTTTGGCCTACACTACACTAGGGTTCTACTCAGTTGGTTGGGTATACAGATTCAGATTGGGTAGGTTCTATTGATGATAGGCGTTCCACTTTTGGCTATCTTTTTTGTCTTGGTTCTTCTCCAGTTGCTTGGGTGTGCAAAAAGAAACAGTCTATTGTACTTTTATCTTTAAAGGAAGATTATAGGGAAACAGTTACAGTGAGTCAACAGATTATTTAGCTTCGACGCTAGTTATTGACAAAGTTTGGATTCCCACATGATTCATCGATTGTACTTTGGTGTGACAACCAAAGTGCAATTCACATTTCTCGCAACCTAGTTGAGCACTAGCGACCAAGCATATTGAGATACACATCCACTTCATTCATCAACACATTCAGGATGGAGTTATTTGCTTGGAGTACATTCCGACTTAGCAGCAGGTTGCAAACATCTTTATGAAGCCTTTTACATCACATCACTTCCTTGGGTTTCGTGAAATGCTTGGGGTTTTGAAGTTGTTCTTGGGGGTGTTCGTGAGAACATATTCCTTCTTCTTCTTTTCTCTTTCCTTCTAGCAGGATTCTTTCCTTATTTTGGTTCAAGATTTCTTCATGGATATATTGTATATGAGTACCTCATCAAGCCTATTTTTCGGAATCCTAGTGGACCTCCCACTTCTATGTTGGCCCCTAGCTTCACTTGAGGGGGTGTTAGAGTAGGTATTTACCTTAGCTCATGTTCACCTAGGTTATTTATTTACCTTTATTGTATTTATCATCACCCACTTATGTGTGTGGATATTTCTTTTTATTTATTTAGATATTATGGGGATATTATCTAGTTTTTAGGTATAGTTCTTTCCTTGATCTATGGTCTTGACTAGTTCTTTGATGACTAGTTCTTCCCATGATTTATGGCTTGATCTACGAACTTGACTAGTTCTTATATTGTTATTCCTTGCCTATATAAGCAAGGCCCATTCTCATTATATTTCATTGAGTTCCATAATAATATATGATATTGGTGCTCATTTGTTTGCAAAGGTTTAATGTAAAGTTATTCTGGTGAATTTCTTTCATCTTATTGATCGTGGTGTTGATTAGTATTTTTTTGCCTTGGTATGATCTGGTTATCGTTCCTTTTAGCATCAAGCAAATTCCTATACCCCGAATATTGTTAAGTAAGCAAGCTAGATTTATAGATGGTTGTAAATCCGATGATTTGCGATTCATTTGGTTTACTTAACACATGAAGATTTAAATAAGACATGGGAGAAGTACCATGCAAGCAAGACACATGTTTCACCTTTTGTCAGTTGTTTACCTATTTTTGTAAATTTTTGAATTTTTACAATTTTTAGGATTTTTACCGAATTTTTAATTTTTAGATTTTTCACCGAGTTTTTAATTTTTAGATTTTTTATTGTTTGGATTATAAGATTGTGGTATAGAAGAATTCAGAAGAATCAAAGAGTCTCCTAGGAGCGAAAGAAATGTCCCATGGAGAAGAAAGAAGCGCTAGGTGGCAAATATTGCCCCAGTGTAGCGAAAAATTAATAAAATAATTATTTAATAAAAATAAATATTTGTTGGAGTGTGTAGAAGAAGTAATATCGCCTAGAAGAAATAAAATTTTCCTAGTGAGAAGAAGCGAGTTCTATGTGGAAAATAATGCCCATCATGTCGAAAAATTGAACAAAATAATTATTTAATAAAAATAACTATTCACGACAAGTAGAAGAAGGGTTAGAATGAGAATAGTGGTCAAAACATGCACCTAGGGAATCACGGTGGGTGAAAACGGATAGATATACCCCACAAGCCCCACGCCAAAAGCTACCGTGAGAGCCCCGAGAGTGACGAAGACGATGGTGAGATCATGATCCCACAGGAGATGTGTTGATCGAGTCCGAGAGTATGCCCGACATGTGACGATGGCTCCTTCATGAGTAGCTTAACCCCGATTTTGTAATTTCATGCATTTATAACTTTATTTAATGTTTTAGACCTAAGAAAGGTGCACACACGTACCCTTGGGGCGCATGAATCCTCGAGGGCACATGCATCATAAAAATGTGTGCGCACACTTGCATACATAATATGTTTCTAGCGCATACACGTAGGCACCAAAACATGCATGCAAATGGCTAGAGGGGGAAAACATGTGCACCTACGTGGGTATGCCAAAATGGCCACACAGGTGCCCTGAGGTATGCGTACACATGCACATGTTGAGTTAGCTAGGAAGGGAACATATATGAAAAGATGTCCATGCAGGCATCAAATAAGGTGCACACACGCACCATGCACGCACGTACCAAATGGGGCGCGAACATGCCCAAATGGGTGCTTACTTTGCGCAAAAAGGGAAGAATTTCCCAACGAAAAGTAAAAAGATAGGAAGAAGTAGAATTTTTTTAGAGAAGTGATTTATAGAAGAAAGTGAAAATTAGCATATGGTAGAAAATAGAATAAAATAGAAGAAATGTTAGTGCCTAACACATGTTGTGTTTAAAAGATATAATTGTTGTCCTTTACTTGCAGACTAGAGAGCGTCATATCCGTATTGCAGAGATAGAGGTGAGCTTGCCTCGTTGAGATTGTCATGAGATGGAGGTACTTGTTAGAGGTTGTGGGATTAGGACACGTGGCCGGGTGCCATCTATCACATTGGATTATGGTCTTTTGACAACATTGACAGAGCGATGAGACAAAGAGAGAAATTTCTTCTAGATGCCTATAGGGGAGATGATTGTTACTCTTGAAGACATATGGCGCATTCTCGCATACCCATTATTGCTTCCTAATTGAGTATACCAAGGCCTTAGGACAAATCATAGTGGCTATTAGTGATGTATTCTGCAGGGATGATATACCCCACTGAGGGTATGACGGTTTACCTACATCATTGCATTTCAGATCCTTCCATTCATCGAGGACCTTTTTATCCGATGGCTCTTATCGATCAAGATTTACTCACCGATAAGACATGGACTTTTTTACCGTGCCCGATTACCATTATTCACGGTCTATACAATGGTGAGAGATACTGCTAGGGCCAAGTGTATACTAGTACATCTATCTTGGGACCTTCATTTGATCACATACCATTTTCAGAATATGGTGGGACTGCTTCATTTTTAGAGATTTGTTCATGGGACCACATAGCCATTGATCATCATGTTGCCATATCATTTGTGAGTGCGAGCTCAAGGAGCCCATAGTTATGGGTTAGATTCTTGATAGGGATGATATCCGAGGGCACTTGGGTGATATATATTATTATCACTGAGAGTTTGATGATCTACAGAGAGAGACATTATCTAGAGGCCCTATAGGCATATACAAAGGGCCGAAGGATGGGGTAGAGCTCAATATTTTCATGTTGGAGAACTTTCTTATAGGAATTTGCAGATATATTATAGATTTTTAAAGGGTTGACCAATCCTAATGGCGCTTTGGTGTCATTCAAGGTGATCCCCATTCGATATGTGGTACGCCCATCATGATGCGAGAGAGGCGAAACATGGGCCCCCACATTCAAATAGATAGAGAGAGGACCAACTTTGAAAATATGGTACCACAGGGTTGGGCCCTATTATGATAGATCAGGGACCCTAGGACCCCACAGAATTATTTTCCATTGTATGCCACTAGTTTTCCCCATCGGTGACCATACTAGATGGTGCATGGGTTGTAGGTGTGAGGCCACCACCAGAGATTCCCTATAACAATGATGAGGGTGATGATGTAGATGGTGGTGATGGGGGAGGTGGTGACGAGGATCCATTTGATGGACAGAGGCATGATAATGGAGATGGCAGATAGGGTCCATTACAGGGTCCTAGACATAGGCTACGAGAGACGAGGCGGGTCTCGGTGATACAACAGTACTACCCGCACCATAGGGTCTAAGACATATCCCTCCTCACGGTGTAATGAGAGGAGGAGATGGTAGAGGTTACATGGGATAGTTATCTATCTTGGCAGCAACAACTTCAATCGGTCATAGTGGTCCATCTTTAGGTAGTACTAGAGAGGGACCAGGGCCTCGGCCCAGGATACGAGGTTCGATAGCTAAGCGAGACCAAGATAAAGCTCAGGCTGTTGCAAGAGAATACAATGCTATTAGGTTTCAGCATATAGGACATCCGGACTCACAGATGACTTAGATTATGGGTCTATTACGGTAGTCCTAGGTATAGGTGCAAATGCTATTGGACTGCAGAGAGAGGACTAGATTTGAGATGAGCAAGTAGTGGGTTAGGATGATGTTTCTAGATTATCCACGAAGGTAGCATCCTTATAACACATAGATGGTGTTATGGTGACACAACGATCCTCTTAATACATATTTTTGTATTATGAGGCCATTTTAGAGGTCCAAGGGCACCGAGCTATAGCTAGTAGTTGAGTGTATCGGTGAGGTTACGGTGGCCTGCAACATCGGGAAGATCGAGTTGAACAACCATGATGATAGATGATAGATCATCATAGCACATAGTTTATGGGTCCTCCCTCATGTCGCACCACATAGTACTCATGAGGGTTCAAGTCAAACATGACTCCCATATTTGTAGATTTTTATGTACCTTTTGATACATGCCTCTTATGAAGGCTTTATTATTTTTGACCGATGTATATGATGTATCATTTTGATGTATGCCTTTGATGAAGGCTTTATTATGAATTATTCCCTTGATGGCCCCTTTTGTACCGATGATGTATATCCTTTTGAGATAGACATTTTACACATGTATATATGGACATTTGATGTTATATACTGCCATGTTGTGATGTATCTTATGATGATGGTTATTTTTTATGGATGTTAATTATATCATGATGTTGTATGATTTTATTTCACATGTATGTATCATGATTTACATTGATGATTGATGATGTATCACATGTGTTAGATTTACGATATATCCTTAGATGATATCATATGTTGTGGTCATGAGATACTTTATTTTGCTTTGTTGGGTACGGGATGATATGATGATATTGGTGTGGGGGGGATAGATTTTTATATTTGGGATCCCTCTTGCCCTCATTTGATGATATGATATGTGATGATTAGCTTAGCATACATGTATTATATACACTCGACTTATTATTTATAGATGATGTTAGATGTGATGGAGATATGATGATATGATAAAAAAACATTATGTATATGCAACAAGAAAACATAAGCAAGAGTTAACAAATATACCAAAAAAACATGCCAAACAACATGAAGCAACACAATTATTTACAAGCATGAAAAAACATACTTCATATGTACAAATAAAAATGAATCAAATCTACGCAACAAAAGTTTGATCTTAGGAAGTATGTTAAAGCAACAAACTAACAAATGTACAAACAAGTAAAAAATATGCTAGCAACAATGTACAAAAACCAACAAACAAAATAACAAACAAGCCAAAGCACAAACACAAACAAATTGTAGTTATGTTTTTGTGTCACTTGTTTTTCCAAACATTTTGCATTATTTTTGGGAGTTTTGTGAAACAATTTTGTATTGTTTTTGTATTTTTAGGTTTTTATGTGAAGTTTTTAGGATTTTCAGCATATTTGAATGTTTTTGTGATTTTCAACATATTGGAATGTTTCTACAATTTTCTAGGGTTTTTCGAAGCTATGTACAGGAAACTGAGAAACATGGATGCCCCCCAGTGTTAGATAGGAATATACAAGGGCATGTGCCATGCATTATAAACGGGAAGGTGAAATTGTGAAAGTGTCCCCAAAATTAGTTGGGGAATATAAAAAGGCAATCCCTTCACTGATTTATAAGAGGAGAAACAACCGGATCAAGGCTTGATAGGATAGGATCACAAGTAATCTTGGATGCAGGTGTGGAACTAGCCCTAGAGCCAAGTAAAAGTACCCCCTAGATGTAAGATGCTTATGAACAATGAACCCTCCCAAGGCGCCGGAAGCTGGTTTTCACCAAGGGACCTATCCAAAGCACCACAATTGCATGGTTTTCACATATGGATGACTTGTTTTCTCTCTTTTTTTCTCTTTTTGATTTTTTTGTATTGTGATCCTTTTTACTTTTTGGTTGTTTTCTGATTTTAAGAGCCATGTTCAACCATAAAACCACTTGAGATACATGGCATTCATAGGTTCCTGGGGCTCATCTCCATTAGGATGAGCAAGCTTGTATGCTCCCAACCCATATTTGGCCACAATGGCATAAGGTCCTAACCAATGAGGTTCAAACTTTCCTTTCTTCTCTCTTTCCTCCCTTGTGTTGAACTGATTCTCTTTCATGAACAAGTCTCCAACCTTAAACTAACAAGGTATGATCCATTTTTTGTAGTTCTGTGAGACTCTATTTTGATAAACCTTGAGATGGTTAAGGGTGCGGATGCACTTTTCATCTAGGAGTTCTAATTCTGCCAGCCTGCCACTCTATAATCCTCATCTTTTTCCAAATAATCCCTAAGAGATATCCTTAGGGAAGGAATCTCTATTTCTAATGGGATGATATATTTTGTTCCAAACACTAGGGAGTAGGGTGTCACACTAGTAGGAGTGTGAATGGAGGTCCTATAATCCCAGAGGGCTAGGTGAATTTGCAAATGTCAATTACTGAACTGTC
Source organism: Taxus wallichiana var. yunnanensis (assembly GCA_018340775.1). Classification (NCBI taxonomy): domain Eukaryota; kingdom Viridiplantae; phylum Streptophyta; class Pinopsida; order Cupressales; family Taxaceae; genus Taxus; species Taxus wallichiana. The sequence continues at coordinate 230,850,867 of CM031241.1, forward strand.
TTACTCACCATATTTTCCATGATCTAAACCAATGTTTTGTTAGTGGCTTCAGCTTTCCCATTACCTTGAGGGTAATATGGTGTGGACCACTTTAATCTTATTTTAAATCAATGATAAATATCTTTCACTATCTTGTTCTTGAATGATTTATCATTGTCAATAACAATGGCCGAAGGAATGCCATATAGAAAAATAAGGTGATTCATGATGAACTTTGATATCTGAGCACTTGTAACATATGTCAATAGAATGACCTCCACCCACTTAGTGAAATATTATTTGGACGTGATGATGAGGGTATGACCTTTAGATTAGGTAGGGGTGAGCTTCCCTATTGAGTCTAATCCCCATTTAGAGAATGGTCATGGTGTTGTTATTGGCTATAAAGGTTGTGAAGGTGCATGGATGAAATTTCCATACTTTTTACATAGAACACATTTCCTTACATGGTTGCAGCAATATGTCTCCATAGTAGGCTATTAGTAGCCTACCCTTAACAATTTATTTTCTAGGACCATTCCATTCATATGGGTGCCACACACCCTTTATGTACCTCCTTGATTACTTGGACCGACTCTGCTACATCTAGACAATGCAATAGATTCCCATCATAGCCATGATGATAGAGTGTACCTCTTAGGAGGGTGTAATGGGCTATTTGGTAGATAAGGCTTTGTTTTTCAGATCAGGAGATGTCAGGAGGAAAGGTACCACTTTGGAGGTAGTTAAAAATAGGGTCATACCATGGGGAATAGGGACCAACAACTTCACATGCCAGAACAATTCTAGCATGTCGTATGCAGGTTGACATAGATTTTCAACAAAAAAATGGCATATCATTATTTTTGATGGAATCCACAACATAGAACCCACTATTGCCATTGCATCTACAGATCAGTTTGTGCCCTTGGAATTTTCTCAAAGGTGATGTGCACAAAGTATTCTTTCAAATTTTCCACCAAATTTTTATATGGGATGAGTTTATCATCCTTGACCTTGTACTCATCGTTGACTTGTTTGATGATCAATTGTGAGTCGCCAATGACCTTAAGGTGGTGAATATTCCATTTTATAGCTAACTTCATCCCAACGATGAGCGCCTCATATTCTGTAATGTTATTTGTGCAAGGAAAGACAGACTAGAAAGCTTGCGGTATGGGGTCTCCTAAAGGAGTGATTAGCACTACACCTACCCCCAAACCATGGAAAGTGAATGATCCATCAAAGTGTACTTACCACATGTTAAATTCCTTAATATACATTAGTGATAAGTCTCACGATCCAGGACTTCAAGGCCTTAGTCTAGGTAAAGGTGCTTTTACTAATTGGTTGGCAAGAACTTGTCCTTTAACTGACTTCTAGTGTACATAATCAATGTCAAATTCATTCTACCTATAAGGGCGGGTTTTGACAAGGTCAACTTTGGATATAAGTTTTATTATTCATAGGTAATGACGAAGTTTTGGAAGGTAAAAACAAAAACCGACAATCTTTTTCAATTTGAGGATAGTTGAGCTCATAGAAAATTAGGGTACGGCTGAGATAGTATGAAAATTTCTCTTTTTGGCTTAGGTCATATTGTGCGAGCAAAGCACCAATAGTAAATTGGGTAGCATAGATGTATATCAAAAATGGCTAACCTGGAGTTGGAAGCATGAGGACATGCGGGTTGGCCAAGTATTGTTTAATTTTCGGCAAGGCAAAGGTCTCGTTGTTGTTCGGTCCCCAAATAAAGTCAACCTATTTCTTAATCGATGGGTGAATGAATGGAATTTGTTAGCAAGCTACAAAATGAAGTGGTGGATGGCTTGCATTGTTCCTTGCAAGCTGCGTAGTTGTTTGATATTATTGGGAGGAGGCATTTCAGTAATGGTGGTTACTTTTGTCGGGTATACCTCAATCCCTATCCTTGATAAAAATGAATCCAATTAACTTCCCTTATAATACTCCAAAAACACATTTCTTTTGATTCAATCTAACCTTATATTCTTGGAGAAGTTCAAATATACACCTCAATACTTTTGGGTGGTATTCTCTTGTCTTGTATTTTCCTAGGATATCATCTACATAGTCCTCCATGATGTCATGTAGCATATCATGGAATATCACTATCATTTCCTTTTAATAAGTTACACCATAATTTTGAGGCCGAAGGAATTACCCGATAACAAAGTGTTCCCCAAGGGGTTTTGAAGGTTTTATTATGTTGATGTTCTTCTACTATCTTGATTTGATTATATCCAGAAAATCCATCCATAAGAGATAAAATTTCATATCCCGTAGTTGAATCGACAATCATGTCAATATTGGGCAAGGGAAATCATCTTTTGGACATGCCTTGTTGATGTCTCTAAAATATGTGCAAATTATGATTCCAACGGGTTTCTTTTGTACTAGTACTACATTCGATATCCATTCCGAGTAGTCAATAGGTCTAATGAACCTTGCTACTAGCAATCTTTCTAATTCTTCTTTAACTAGAAGAGCCACTCATGGGTGCATTTTTCTTAGTTTCTATTTGATGGGATTTGCGTCTGCGTGCACAACTAAGTTGTGCACTACCAAAGTGGGATCCAAGCCTAGCATATCCTTATAAGACCATGAAAATATATCCACGAATTCTCTGAGAAGTAAGGTGAATGTCTTTTATTCTTGTGTTGAGAGCGAAGCTCCCAACTTGACTATCTTCGGGTCTTCTTCTGTTCCAATATTCACATCAATGGTTTCTTCTACCAACATTTTTTACATATCCTCCATACACGTAGGATTGGGAAGAAGGTTACGATATTTTTCCAAGGATGTCTCTACGATATTTTCACCCTTGGTGTGGTCATTTTCTTGTCCGTTGATTTTTTTACTTGTTTGTTAGCCAACGCCTCAAAGATGTTTTCACTATGTGACTTGTACTTTTCTTTGGAACTTTTTCCCTCACTTTTTATCAAGTGTTGTTGACCACGAAGCTCACCTTCCTCTCCAAAATATGTGTAGTTATATAATTCAATGTAAAAACCTTTCTTATGATCTCCAATTGGAATTGTGTCTCTTATGCCCATGAATTCTATGATAGCCTCATCATTCTCAAATATTTCTAATGGCACATGACATTGTTGGTCCCAATCGACAAGGGAAGGGTAGACAAGGTCAATTTTAGGTTTAGTGGGGGTTAGGGTAAGGACAGTGGTATCCATGAAATTCGTGGATGTAAGATCCTCATATTGGCTACAGTGGGAATTTGTGTCATTGTTTAAATAATTAGAGCTATCCGCGTGCTCGAATGTGGCAGACATCTTGATCATTAGGGTGGGCCCTCTATGGCTAAATGCCAATACCATAGCACTTCGATTTTAAATGTGGAAGTGGGACCGGTGATGAGGTTCGTCAATCCTCTTCGTTAATAATGTTAATCCGGGTTAGTGTCTGAAGGTTGTATGCATTAAGAGAAGAATATCTTGGAAAGCATCTCCTTTAAACACAATCCAAACTTGCATAAAATAAATCACACATGTATAAATTTAAAGGCACACTTGTAGAAATGTAAACACACTTGCATAAAGGAAATCACACTTGCAGGAATATAAAGTACTTGCATAAAGGAAATCACACTTGCAAAAATGTAAACACACTTGCATACAGGAAATTGCTGATTTGAAAATAAAGGAAGGAGGAAAATACACTGCGAGGTTCACAAAATAAATTACATAACATAAAAAATAAAAATTTACAACAAAAGGAAAAACTACAGAAATAAAGAAATAAACATTAACACATTGATCCATCTTCCTTGGAATGAGTGGCCAGCTCATTCCTTGGAAAAGGACTTAATTCATACTTTTAATTTAGAATTTGTAGAATAAATTACTTCAAAATATTGGAAAGAAAGAACAGATTTTTTTCTTGGGAGAAAAGAATTACATATCTCAGTGTGGAAAGTTGCATTTATAATTCATGCATCTAACCAACTCCTTATTTTAGGAAATACAATCTGATCTTATATTTATTCTAATCCTAACAACTAAGATCTCCATCTCCACAAAATATGGAGAGAGATATATTATTGGAGTCAAATCTTATCTTGCTTAGTTTAGGAAGATTTGCTCCGAAATTTTCTCCTTTCTTTTTGGTAACAATAATCATAATGATTTTATTCTCCTACATTATTGGAATTATTTTTTCCTCAAAATATGATTTTTACCAAATACCTTTCCTGGATTTTCCATTTGACTTTGTTATTTTTGATTGTGGAACTTTTGACACTTGTCTGATACGCATTTTCCTCATACTACAGTTCACTAAAATTTAGATTTCTCTTCATTGGTAAAACTTGTAGCAAATCTAAATGATTTTTTTGTTAAAAAATTTTCTACAAACAAAAACCTTTATCATATTTTTCATTTGAATTTTTCTATTTTTATTTATGAAACGTTTAGTGCTCATTCGATACACTTTTCCTCGGACTGCAGCTCACTAAAAGTTAGATTTATCTTCATTGGTAAAACCTGTAGTAAATCTGAATGAGGTTTTTGTTAAAAATATTTCTATGAACAAAAACCTCTCTCATATTTTCCATTTGACTTTTTGTTTATTTTTATGGAACTTTTAATGCTCATCTGATACACTTTTCCTCATACTATAGCTCACTGAAAGTTAGATTTATCTTCATTGGTAAAACCTACGAAAATATAAATGAGTTTTTGTTAGACACATTTCTATGAACAAAAACCTCTCTCATATTTCCCATTGGATTCTCTAATTATTCACAATTCCCATTTTATGCAAGTTTCGAAACTAAAACTATCATTCCTTTGATGCAAGTTCTAACTAAAGTTTTCATTCCTTTTATGCAAGTTCCAAAACTAAATCTACAAGTTCCATAAATAAATCTTCTTTGTCCATGAATTGCAAGTTCCAGAACTAACTGTCATTCTATACCTTGCAGCTTTGTCCACTATTTTAATTGCTTGAAAATATAAATATACGAATTACAAGTTCCGGAACTAAATGTTATTCAATTGATGCAAGTTATAGAACTAAATCTGTGAGTTCTAGAACCAAACCTACGAGTTTCGTAACTAAACCTACGAGTTCCAGAACTAAACCTGTGAGTTCCATAACTAAATTTCCGAGTTTTGGAGCTAAATTAAAACAAATATAACTTTTGCATGCGATCTCGGATTGAGATGATTATTTTTTTGAAATTGCATAATTTTTCAATAGAAATATGAATATGAAATCATATTTTATTTTAAATGTATTTTTCATGATCAATTCCACTTTTCCCAAAACTAGCATTATCTTTCCTTTATGGCCTGAATACACAAGACTTTGCATATTTTCCCAAATAATCAATAGGATTAATCAAGAAAATAGATTAAAAAATATTTCTAAAGAATAAAAAAAGATATATATCTTATATTCTATCTTAATAAAAATATAAGTTCCAAGGTTATATTTAAATCCACTTTCAAAGGTAACTTGGAATGACAAAATAATGGTAATTTATGGCCTCATCAATCTGGCTCCCTTGGTCCTTGCTTGTATTTTCCACATCCTAGGCCTTTTTAGCCCATATAATACATCATTCTACTAGAATTCTCATATCCATAGATTTTATAGCGGGTAGGCTGAGTGTCCTTACGGGACCCAATTTGTAGGTGGGTCCAACAATTTCTCTTCTACAAGTAATCCCCCATGTAAGAATTATCGATAGTTCATTCATCTCTAGGTCACTTGAAATGATAGTTGGGCCTTCCTCTTGTTTTTGGTGATAAAGATAAGTCTGAAAATAGGAGAGCTTGTTTCACATTGTATTCTCCATAACCATATTCCATAATTTTCATCTCCCATGAATCGAAGGTAGAAGTAGATGTAGAAGCCTCTCGAGCACAAATGTTGAGGGATTCTGAATCAACCGGTGATTCAATAGATTCGGATTAAATGGGGAAAAATATATCAGCGAAGGACAAGCATATGTACCCTTACACACAAATTTGTTCGAGCTCTGCAGTGAGTGAAGTGTTCTAGATCTCCTTGTATTGTAATAGTGTATCTCTTATGTTTTAACTTGATGTACTTGATGGAATGTTAATGGTATGGCCTACATGGCATGAATCCATGGATGGCCAAGAAGCATATTATATGGAAGTTCTAAGTTTAATATGTAAAACTTTGTATGGTGACAGTTGGTTCTAGGTCCATCGACAATGTGATTGTTCCAAATGACTCTACTATGCCTTGTCATAAGCGATTATGGTAATGATATGGGACTCTAGATCTTCCTATGTATGTCCCAATTGTTTGATTAATTGTAATTTCCATATATTCAATCCCTACCCATTGTCCACAAACACCGTTTTATCTTTCGGCGGGTAATAAATACCTCTATATACAAGGGAAGATTTTGTGTGTGATCTTCGTTGGTGATTTCCTTGTCGTTAAATGAGATGTGATTAGTCGGTCCAATGATTGCCACCACAGCTTGTAAATGTGAAGGGTATACTTCTATTTGCATTCCTAACCCATGGAGAGTTTTGCATAGGATGTCATTAAGTACATTTGATATTTTAAGAAGATCCAAGATCTAAATCTTGGTAGATGTCTTCTCAAGTTGTTCTAAGATGTTGTCTTAACCATCCCGAGGGTAGACGGATATGGTTATGGGATCATGAGACAAGCGCATCTTGTTACCGCAGCATAATATTTTCCCTTGATCCTAATGGTGTTCATATGTTCATTAGAAGAGTGGACATATCCAAGGAGTCATTCATAATGATTATTGTCACTTTTGGTGTATAGATAGTTTGCAACTTTGTAGCTTTGGGATGAATCTCCTTGATCTGGATTTTTCTCATCTGATTTACCATGCTTAGGGAATTGTTCTTTAAATATCCCCATCTTTTCATTTGGCATTTATTTTTCTCTGGTGTGTCAACTTCTATCTCTCCGTTGTTAATGAGATCTTGGATGTGGTGGCAAAGTTTTAGGCACTTTTTTGTCTCGTGTCCCTTTACACGATGAAAATTTCAATATTCATGATCTTTATACTATGATGGTTTAGGAGAATTGTTATCAAATGTTTGCATTGTAGGATAAGTCACCAAGTAGAGTCGCATCCAACTTTTTCAATATCGCAGACAAAGACTCATTAAGAGGAGTGAACGTTCTACGCTTTTGTGGTGGTTGAATTGTTCCTTTGGTCAGTTTAAAAGTTTGACCAACTTGGACCATTTGTACTTGTTTGGAATCCTTGATTCCATCTCCCACCACTTTCTTTCTTTTGTTAAAAACCTTTGGCTTTTCTATTGGTTTGGCCATTTGATTATCTTTTGATGATGATTTGATTGTTCCTTTTACAATGAGGGAATTTTCTATCTGTATGCCATTTTTGATGACCTCTTCAAAGGTATGGACACAATGCATTTGTAAATGGAAAGAAATGTACAAATTTAGATTGGGTACAAAGATGCTCACAAGATATTTTTTGGAAAATGCACAAGGGTAGCGGCTAGATATCCCCCACCATCTTTGTAAGAAGCCCGTGAATGTTTCATTAGGACGTTGTTTAGTACTACACAAGTCTGCCATAGTTATGTCACTTTCTATGTTGTATGAGAAATTTCAAATAAACCTCTCTGCTAGTTCAGGCCATGTGAAGATAGACCCACGAGGTAAGTGAGTGAACCATTTTAAGGCTTGTCCCTAGACTCTTTTTGAAAGAGATGTATGAAATTTTAGCTATATGCTTACTTCTTGGCAAGCCATGTAAAAATATTTCACATGATCTCGCGGGTCACCTTTCCCTCTATACTTGTCAAATTTTGGCATGTCAAACTTCTTAGGAAAGGGTTGAAGCATAATATATTTATTGAATGGATGGGGGCATAAATCTTCATATTGGTACTTTTTTCTATACCTAACATTATTGTCTTGAAGGATTGTAAGCGTTGCCTTCATGGATTGTTTTTTCTTGTGTAAGTAATTTCTCCTTAGTAGGAGAAGCGGGAAGATATATGTGATAGTATTTAACGTTTTCTCCTTCTTGGTTTTCTATGTGAAGTTCACTAGTTTTGACCTAAGGCTTCTCCTTATGCACATTTTTGTTTGTTTCCTTATGTACAAGATATGTTAGTAAAGCTAATTGTCAACTAAGGTTTTGGATTTGTTGTTGAATAGTGATTTTTTTCCTCGATTTTCTTCTTCTTCTTCGTTGTGTGGAGGTTGTTCCATATTTTCATGTTCTAGTCTAATTCTACGTGGCATCTTGATGAAGGGCATTTTTTAACCCACCATATTATCATTTCCTACGTTGAACATGGAAGCGTACTTATGTATTAGGATGTCTTCCATATTAGTGAGAGGTTTTTCTTCCTCATTAACTTCATTTTTGGGTGGTATTGTCTCATGTTTTGTAGGCATTCTAGCTCCTAATTCCACCACTCTTGTTAGCACCCGATATTTGTTTCTAAAAATGAATTCATATTTTAAGGTGGGGTAAAAATCAAACTCCGTGCGTGGTGACCCTAACTCATCACCACTATGAACTACCATCTACTCCACTTATTTCTCAATGGAGAATAGAGGCCCAAGATCATGCCCAATAAATAGATTTAACCCTTGTTTATTTGAGGTTTCTCAAGTTTTTTCTTGTTTCATTTCTGTAGACACCTAAAATATGCTTACACTTAGAATTTCCTGCAATTCAACGGATTGACAAAACTTTGTCAATTAGTTACTCTTCACTCCATTCTTGGATGCCCATTCACGACACTCATTCGGTCGTATTCCTCCTATAATCAGCTAATTGGGCTAATATCTCTCTTATTAGCTAAACATTCCTCCTTTCGACCATTCGAACCTCCTTAGTTCTCTCTTAACCACTTTTGCAAGCTTCGTAGGATATCTATTAGTCAAAATGATTAACTAGACCCCTCCCAACTCTCAGTGAGTCTCTAATCACTTGCTAATCAAGTTTAACTAGCCTAAACCTAGTTTAACTAGCCTAAAGCATGTTTATCAACTCCTAATCATAAAGTGATTTTTGGCTTGCCTTTAGTCACACATCCACCCAAATTTCAAACACTTCCAAACCAAAACTATAAATACAAGCCTAAGTTTTCCTTTCAAATGGTCCTTCTCTCTCACATTTGGAGATCTTGGCATTAGACCTCATTTGCATTAGCCAAGCTAATAAGACATTTTATCTTGGCTTTCCTCCATTGTTCAAGCTCCTCCATCTTCCATCCATAATTTCATGCTAGGTTAGTATGAGGTATCTAAAATTGGACTTGTATCCATTTTAGAGAGATCGCTTCACCTCCATTGAAGAAAACAACTCTAATTTGATTTCTCATAGGTTTAACTAGGTTCAATTTATGTTTTAAGTAATCATAGAGTAGTTAGAGATAAAATGATACTTTTTTAGTTTAATTCATTATTGTAGAAGTTATCTTGTTTAGCACTCATTTTTATGTTTATGATAGGTTTAGTTAGATCATGGAATTACTTAGTTTTTATTTATTAACATAGCTAATCTTCTCATGCATACATTTGGCACGCTCGGTGGGACTCTTAGTCCATCCTCCATTAATGGAGTCATTTTGAAGCTTTTATTTCAATTTCTAACTTTTTACATGTTTTTTGTAGGGTTAAATATTTTGCCTTGGGATTTTTAGCTAGGTTTTATGTAGTTAACCTTCATTTTCATGCCACTTTGTTAGGTTTATGTTAGAAATTGCATTTAATGGATAATTTATAACCTGTTAACATTTTTAGAATTTCATTTTCCATGTTGTTTGGTGGTTTTTTCAGCATACGCGTAGGTACCCAAATCGAGTGCATGCATATGATAGCAAGTGCACACACCTGCAGGACTAGCGGGTGCACACATCTAAATCAATGCATATACACCTATCTCGGATGTGCAGCACCTCTGGAATTTTAACCCTCTGTCGAAATTTTACAGGTGCGCACACACCATGATCGAGTGTGTACATATCTCTACCTGCATAGGCACTGGTGACTAACATTTTTATCATAGGCACGTATACACCATTACCCATGCACATACACCCTAAAAGGTGTGCATGCATCTCTATTTGATCTAGATTTTTCTTATTTTTCTTGGTTTTCTAACTTTTTCATAGGGTTCTAACGATGGTTTACTGGTTTTCTTTCCATGTTTTTCATACTATCTTAGTTAAAGTGCTTGCATTCTTGTGTATGAAGGTTTGAAACACGTATTCTCTTCCTTGCACATTTCTAGGTGATCTTGGGAATCAAAAACATTTCACTACCTTCTTCATACTTCAAAAATGATTCAATGAGATTTCAAAGTTGGTTAAAAGAAACTTTCTTTTCACAATTTACTTAAGTATTTTCCATTTCTTACAAAATTTGAGTGAGATACCTTTTTGTATGCTCTTTCCTTTCATCTTAGGACGATCTAGTAAATAAAAAACAACATCTTGTCTCCTTTATTTAATGTATTGGAAAATTACTAATCTTGGTGTATAGGACCAAAATCACATGTCAAAGAATCAAAATGAAAACCATGCTAACGTGATTGATGTAGATTGAAAGCGGTGTGCAAAACTTCATTAAATCTAAAAAATAAAAAACACACCACACTCATCAAATTATATATGTAGGTTTGGAAAAGGGTACGTCCCTATCCGCTTAATTAGAACGTAATCCCTTTCACATAACACCTTAAGCTATAACAATGGGGGTCGTTCTAGGAACCTGAAAGTAGTCCACCAGAGTAACCCCGTGGACAAAAAAGGAAGTGCTCCAACTTACCCACTTAACTAGTTTTTACATTTCCGATTAGAGTCAAAGTTTTTGTATCGCGACCCCCATGACAGTACAACCGAATGCACTTTGGTTGCTCATTGTATCAAAAGGGTATAAGGTAAAGCTGAGATACTTTGAAACTAGTCAGTTCGACTTTTTGGGTAAATTGAGATCACATTTAGACAACTTATGACACCTATTTGAGTGACCTATTTTAGGAAAGCCATGTCTTCTTGGAGCCCGCTTTTTCTAGTCCATTGTCATGTCTTGTCTAGCCTTCACGAAGTGACGACTTACTTGGACTCTAAACCTTGTTTTTAGAATAAGGAAAAGAATCTACCTAAGTTTGATCTAAGTTTCATTCATCACAAGATTTACAATGTATCACTTAGCTTAGTTTCTTTCTCACCTTAGGACGAGGTGAAACTCTACCCAAGTGATGCTTAGTTTATCTTCACCTCATTTGGTCTATACCCTTGTGTTCTTGTTGCCCATTTGGGAAAAAAGGAGGAATATTTTATTATTTTTATCATAAACAATGTTCTCCACTTTTTTATCCATGTACGCCCATCCATGTTTGCGGATGGGTTGTTAAATGTCTAAAGTGTGTGAGTACGTTTTCACGTATTTGATAGTCCTTTGATCTTGATTTCAATATATTCTTCATAGTTAGGATTGGTTCATCATTTTATCCCCTTTGACATGTTACCTTGACCGTATTATCTCGACACAATTAAGAAACTTATGTCATGTTTTTTGTAAACATGATCTAAGTATCCACATTGTGGCGTTACACTGCACACATTTTAGCACATCCTTAGTATACTTTGACTTGGTTTAATTTTAAACATTGTTCCAAATCTTGACGGGTTTCACTTACTTTATTTTGCATGGTTTCAATACCACTTTGACATTAATATCTCACTTCTCGTGACGTTTGATAGACATGTCCAATTGGTGTGGTTGCGTGGGTTATATTTGTAATCCTCATCCTTTAGCGTTTAGGCATTGCTTGACTCTAAAATGGTCATACTATCCTTTGAGTGAGACTCGCATTTACCCTTTGTTAATATTTACACCTTGTTCGTTTAGAGATTGATGTAAGTATTGACATTGTTTTGATCATCTTTGCATCAAACTATCATTTTACACACACTTTATACATATGGAGTATTTCCTTATTGATTGGTTTTGTGTTTCACACTTGTATGATTGTTCCTTGTGATCATTCATTTGGAAAAAAAAATTCTAGGACAATCCTTTTTTATATCATCGAGATTACATCATCACAATGTCTATTTTCCTTATACATTCTTTGGAAAATCATGCACACATCTCTATACTTACGAAATGTCTAGTTGGTTACCATTATGCTACCTGAATCGACACACAGAGCCTTCTTCACTTTGAAGAAGTTTTATCACACTATCTAGGTCTAGGAATTTCTACCTAAATGATGCCAACAATGACTAACTATCTTGTGGTTCCTCGGGTCTACAATAATAGGGAACCTAGGTTTAGGTATTCACATCAAAATATACCCATCACGACTAAACCTAATTTGGTTCTTCACACTAGAGGACTTGATTGGCCACCCTATTCCTCACCATCATATCATAATTGGTGGTATGGTTTGGATGCTTCTGATCCAAATTATTATTCAGTTTCCCCCCACTCTTCTTATGATTCATATCCAAACTACCATTTGGATTCCCACTCTTCTTCTGAAGATTTAAATCCCAACCTGTAATTCGATACCCATAGATCAAATCTTGAATCACGCTCCTTCCTTCCTTCGTAGGAAATTTATTCCAAATCACCTCAGCGATGTCTTCCTCTTCTAAATACTTGTGCGACTCCAAGTTCCTTAGATCGAAGATCTGATTCGCCCCTTGAGTCGCGGTCCTCCCTTCCTTTGCAGGACCACCTTTTTTAGGTTGCCTCAAAACCTCTTCCTCTGTTGAAGAGTTCCACAACTCCAATTCCCTCTAGTCAATCATCCAATTTTACTCCTGCGTTGTAACATAACGGATGGCTATAGGATCCTACTTTCCAACCTACATTACATCGTCTTCAATAAAATGACCTAGGTCTCAATCCAAATCATCTGTTCATGAGACGCCTAATTCCAAATCTACATTATCTCTGATTCATATTCTACTATCAAACCAAATCCAATCCCCTTCAGCCCTTGAGCCCTTTCAACCATATCATACCATTTCCTCATTCATCTTCTAAAGATCAATGTCCTGAAACCACGTCGAACCATTAGAAAGAAACAATGTGCTAAGATATATCTTCGAAGCACTATCAAACTTATTTGTATGATAAATAAGGTCCGAACTTCCCCTTGTTTACTTCATCAAACACCTTGTCACACCCTTTTCTTCTAGTCAACCTCCTATGGTCGAAAAACAAAAACCTCTACTTGATTGATTTCTCGTAGAATTAAGGAACAATCGGACTACACGAATATATTCCTCTAGAGGATTGCAAACAAGGATTATTTCGTAACTCCAATACGCTCATGTATTAAGGAGAATAATTTGATTCCTTTTTCAAAACAAAAAGGAGGTTCTTAAGGTCATGGAACTTGATTCTTCTTCTAGCATTCCATCTTCACCTTCTTATAAACATGATGATATTTCGAGGTCTAGCATTGATCTGTGGCCTATACTCTCATTGTAAAATCATTCCTTATCTATCATCATTCCTCAATCAAAATATTTCCTTGGGTCACCACTGAATATCCCATCATCTTCTTTTATCCTGGAGCCACCTCGAGTAGCCCTCAATTTTCTACTTGTGGGTCACCTCCTCATAGTTCACCACCTTCTATTCTTGGGCAACATCCTAGTATCCATTCATCCTCTTCTATCTAGGGGACACCTCCGAGTAGTCCTCCTCATCTATACATGGGTCACACCTAAGTAGTCCCTTGCCATCTTCTTTTACTCTGGGGCCACATTCTAGTAGCCCTTCATTATTTTATATTTATGGTTCACCTTGGGTAGCTCATCATCTTCTATTTTTGGGTCGCGTCCTAGCATCCCTTCATCCTCTTCCGTCTATGGGAAACCATCATCTTCTATTATTGGGCCATGTCCTCGTATCCCAACTTCTTCCATCTTAGGGCCATATTCTAAAAACCTTTGTCATCTTCTATCATTGGATCACCTCACAGGTATCCCATCCTCTTCAATTCTTAGACCATATCCTTTTCATCTATCATGTTCTTCTTCTATCAATGATCAAGGCAATCCTACCATCATCCTTACTTTTCCTATCATGATTCATAAACGCCCACTTTCTTCTCCCACTTCTCGTGATCGAGACAAGTCATATATTTGCTTATAAGAAACCCAAGCAAGTTTATTATCAAACTAAGATCAAAAATCAAAGAGCTCCAAATATCCAAACAACTCAAATGATCTTAAAGTTCAAAATCAAACGTGATTTAAGAACGCACACCAACACAACCATCAAGTATGGTGCATAGTGCATAAACATCTAGATAGGGAACTCAAGCTCCCACATACGAAATCCATGTTTCAGGATATTTCACAAGCATTTATTGAGTATGATCTCACCACGTTTATCGAGATTGGTGATCACATTACTCTTCATAAAAAATGTGCCTAGTCTCCTTATCGAGTAAATTGCAAAAAAATTGTTGGATCTTACCACGCAGAGTGACCTTTTTGGTCCCACCTTTTTAAAAACTATCAAAAACCTAAAAATCAAAACAATTCAAAATTTCAAAAATGAGAAAACACAAAAATTGTACAAAGATCAAACATTGCACTCAAGTGATGTTCTTTCTTCCCTTGCATTACATTCCTCTGCAATTCATCCAAAATTTTCATCCCTTCAATGATATTTTGGTTTTCCTAATCTCATACATTTTGTGAAATTTATCTCTATGGTATTTGTTTGACCCTAGTCTTTTATCACCTTGGAAAATTAAAGAATGACTAGCCTTTTAGAGATCCTATAACTATCAACATCTAATAAACTTGTTGCGAAGAAATTTTGAATATATATGTTGACACTATCCAATGTTTTCATCGCAATCACTTCCATCTCCTTCCATTAAGCCATCTGTGGTTCTTAACCCCTTGTCAAACAAGAGAGATGAAAAAAAAATCAGGAAGAAAAAGAATCAAAATCAATCAAAAACAAAAGCTAAAAGCTACAAGGAAAAGGCAATTTGATATATTACTCTATCTTGGGAATTTCCAATAATCTCTACTGGGGCTATAGATGCCTGACTAGAAGTATAACAATGTTACGATTAGAATCAAATACACCTCCGCCAGGGCTATGGATGCATAAAAGCAGAGAGAGCAATGTATGGTTATCCTTCCACCCTCCATTCACAAATCACCTATCACCTATCAAAATAAATCATTCATACACATTGGCTAGGTTGTTTCATTTATTTCCTATTAAATCTTCCCTTCAAGAAGTAATTAATTTCCATGTGCACACTAGATCTCTATGAGTGAAAAACATTAGTATGTTACCAAGTGTATTTTTTGGACCTTGTTCATAATCTTACTCTAGTCTATATCATGTCTCATGATTTTTTCCTTTAGCCAATCACTTCTTCATCACGAGGATTCTACGCTATATTCACATCATTATTCTTCTTCGTTTAAAACATCCATGTGTATAGGATTGTATTTTTTCATGTTTGAGGGCCTTTATCCCTTGTTTCAATAAAAAAATCTTCCACTTCCTTTTATCATGTGTTTCTTGTCCAGCTTACGCTGGTGGCATCCTTGCTCCTTCCCAGCATTCCATGGGTTTGTGTTCATTATCAAGTTGAACATATCTATTTTGTCCTTGATCCCCCATTCATCATCAGTACATGAAGTGTTTTCCTTTTAATACTCCCACTTAACACTAGGGAAATTTCACATCTTCACTTCCTTGCACATACACGTGGAAATTCTTCCCTTGTACATCCCATCTATCACTGGGAGCATCCATGATTCTTTGTCTTCCTGTACATAGTTTCAGAAAACTTTTAAAATCAAAATTAAAAACCTTCAAATATATTATAAAAATCAAAAGCATTCAAATATGTTAGAAAAATCAAAACATTCAAATATGTTTCCAAAAACTTCTAAAAATCAAATATCATCCTACAAAATGTCATTATTTGATTCTTGCTTGCTCTTGTCATAAATGACTCATGAATCATTTTTTATCTATCCCCATTAACAAAGCTAGTCTGCATGTTTTGTCTGTACTCTGGGGCACAACGAGCTTCATGGTACAATTTCGTAACACATAAATCTTTTTCATAGGACCCAAGTGTCCTCCATTATTCCCCTCACATGTATCCTTGCTTGGGGCACCGTCATTAACCCTTGTCGTTAATTTGAGTAGGTTAGAACTGAAGCTTGATAATAAATAATTACATTATGTTTCTCTATTAGTCTAGCTTGTTTACTTTCTTGTATTGCATTGCATTTTGTATGTTGCATGGAGTTGGTGCTTTCTAGGAATGAACATTTGTTCACATATGGATTTTCATGTCAAACTACACTTTTGTTCATTATTTTTTTAATAAGGATCGATGATGAAGATCACTAGTAATATGATGAAAAATAAAGTTGTTTAAAATGCACTTGGATGGATGTTAGCTCATCCCCCTTCCTCATACTCCTTTTCTTCTATATCCCCTTTATTTTCTTCTTCTTCACACTATACTTTCTTCTCGTTCTATTTCTGCCATATTTTCAATCGTCAATCGATTTTTTTCATCACCCCATCAATAATCAAGGGGCATCCTTTATTCTACTCATTTTTTCCTCTATGCCTTCAAAATTTTCTACTTGTTTATGCTTGTCTACTTTCTTTTACGTGATGTCACTTATGCCACCCCAAAGACGGAAAATATAGACAACTAAAATATGCTTACACTTAGTATTTCCCCAATTCAACCGATTGATGACACTTTGTCAATTAGCTACTCTTCGCTCCATTCTCGGATGCCCATTCATGACACTCTTTCAGTTGTATTCCTCCTATAATCAGCTAATTAGGCTAATATCTCTCTTATTAGCTAAACATTCCTCCTTTCAACCATTCATAACCTCCCTAGTTCTCTCTGAACCACTTCTGCAAGCTTTGTAGGCTATCTATCAGTCACAAATGATTAATCAGACCCCTCCCAACTCTCAATGAGTCTCTAATCACTTGTTAATCAAGTTTAACTAGCCTAAACCTAGCTTAACTAGCCTAAAGCATGTTTATCAACTCCTAATCATAAAGTGATTTTTGGATTTCCTTTAGTCCCACATGCACCTAAATTCCAAACTCTTCCAAACCAAAAACTATAAATACAAGCCTAAGGCTTTCCTTTCAAATGGTCCTTCTCTCTCACATTTGGAGATCTTGGCATTAGATCTCATTTGCATTAGCCAAGCTAATAAGGAATTTGATCTTAATTATCCTCCATGGTTGAAGCTCCTCCATCTTGCATCCATACGTTCATGTTAGGTTAATAGGAGGTATATAAACTTGGCCTTATAGCCATTTTAGAGATAGCTCTTCACCTCCATTGAATAAAAAAATCTAATTTGATTGCTCATAGGTTTTACCAGGTTCAATTTACGTTTTAAGTAGTCATACAGGTAGTTAGAGATAAAATGATAGTGTTTTAGTTTAATTCATTATTGTAGAAGTTATCTTTTTATCACTCATCTTGATGTTTATGATAGGTTTAGTTAGATCATGGAACTACTTAGTTTCTTGTTTATTAAAATAGTTAATCTTCTCATGCATACAGTTTCAAATTCTTGTTGTTTGGGTCCCAATCTTGTTTTGGGGGCTATGATGTGTGAGAGTTTCACTAAGGTGTTTTGAATTTCATTCAAAAGGTATTAATCAAACCTAAGTGAAAAACATACAAATATTTAAAGAATGTAAATAGTTCCAAGAACACTGAATGTCAAAGGATAAATGTGCCAAAGTGCTTGTTTTAAAAAGAATAAGTCAATAGTGATAAACAAGATACAATCACACAATTTTTAGTTATATACCAATCAATCAAATGATATACTTCCTAAGTTTGTTTTCAAATGGTAGTTGGTGTTTCAAGATGAATAAAAAAATGTCACCACTTATTTCAAGTTAAAAGAAATGAACAAGGCATAAGTAATAACAAGAAGTTAATGTAATCTCTAAACAAAGTATACTAAAAGAGAGGTTGAATCCAATCAAGACCTATATCCCAAAAAGTGGCAATTACTGATTGTGAATGACACAACAATACCACCAAGATATGTTAACCAAACTTTGTAAAAATTAGGGTATTAATATCAAGATGATATTGATATAACACGTACAAATGGTAACACTCAACACTTTTCAAAATTGAGGTAGTAATTGAAATCAAAATAGGGCTAGAGTATACCAAGGAATTGTTAGAGTGTGTATAGTGTAATGTCACAATATAGATATTTAGGCCAATTTTACGAGAAACAAGACGTAAATATCAAAATTGTAGCGACACGATATAAACAAAATAATAGTTCAAAGGATAATCAAGGTGATGAATCAAGCCTAACTATGATGACAATATTGACTTGGGTATCAAGATCAAAAAGGCTACCAATGATATGAAAATGTCTCCACACACTTTAGATGTTTAACAACTCATCTGCAAACATGGATGAGCGTAAACGACATTAAAGTGGTGAATACTATCAATTAGGAACACAAGGGTAGTCAATCTTATTTTGATCAAAAAAGTGTCAAAAGAAAGTGAAGGAAGTAGATCAATTGGTGTTGAAGAGAGTTTGGCGTTACTTTGGCAAAGTTTTGCCTCATCCTAGGGTGAGTAAAACTAAGCAAAATTAATGCTTTACAATCCTCGTGATGAATGGCGCAACGTTTGAACTTTGATGGACTCTCCCCCTTGTTTGACAAATAAGGCTACGACTCAAAACATTTCTCCTTTGCGATATCTCTCAACTCAAATTGGCTTTGAAATGGTCAAATTTGGATCCAGGTCAAATATAGCTTCCTTGGTGGTTCGATCAACTAGGTGTCACAAATTATCTAATGAAATATCGATTTCCAAAGAAAGTCACACTTGAATAATCTTGGGTTATCTCGAATTTACTTTACTCCCTTCAAGCACAGTGGATAATAAATGTGTCATTCATGTACTCTCACTAGGGTTGCGATACAGAGATAAACCTTGACACTAAATCTCACAAAAGGTAACACTAGTCAAGTAGTTTGTGCAGAGATCACTTCCCATTTTTCCACAAGGCTCCCTCTCGTGTGGAATACTTGAGGATTCCTAGAACCACCCCTAGTGTTGTAGCTTAAGGCGTTATGCCAAAGGGTTTTGTTCTAGTTGAGCAGATAGGGACGTACCCTTTTCTAAAACTTGTAAATATAGTGTGATGTTTTTGGTGTGTTTTTTATCTTGTTTAGCTTAATGTGGTTTTCTTGAACACCTTTTAGCAACTTGCACGAAAATTGTATTAGTATTTTTGTTTTGTCTCGATTTCCCCTTTCTTTGACAAGTGTTTTAGGTCCTGTACGACGGATTAGTAATTTTCCATACACACAAAGAGGACAAACATTGTTTCTGATTCTCAAGATTACCCTAGGATGCAAGAGAAGAGCATACATGATGCAAGATCCAACTAAGAAATCAACAAAATGGAAAATACTTAATTCAAACATGACATATGTTCATTTTAACCAAATTTGACATTCCAAACATTTTTCAAAGCAAATGAAAGAGATAAGAATCGTTTCTGATTCCCAAGATCACCTAAAAGGCACGAGGGAAGAGCATACATGAATTTACTCTTATGATTAAGCATGTAATGTTTATCCAATTTAATACAATTTAAACAAAAGCATGTAAATACACCCTGTAAAATAGAAATTAATCAGAATAAACCTACAAGATGTTAGTATTTTAATGACACAAGATTTTGTAAATGTTAAATTGATATTCAAAATCGTAGATGTGGTATCTACGCACGAGATCGTGGGTACATGCACGTACATCAAGGTGTATGCACACCTAGATGTGTGATTCCACAAAATAATAGGGCACCTTTGTAGCCAAGAGATGGGTGCACATGCTTTAGTGCGCATGCGCTAGTGAAAGGATGTGTGCATGGGTCAAGAAAAATAGAAGGCCAAACAACTATGATAGTGCGTGTCATGCATGGGCTGAATGGTGTCCGAGCTAGAAGTGGGTGCATGCGTGACACTCAGGGTACCTACATAGGTATGACATAATTTACAAAAAAGGGTATAATATTATAACAAAGGTGTGAGCTAGACGAGAGGGCTTACGCGCACCAAAATGAATTCCTACACACCAATGTATGTTCTTGTGCACCCCGTATGTGGAAATGACGTCAAAATATGGCACAATGACATAAACAAGCTCAAAAATCTCAAATTTTTAACATGTTAGCTCAAAATTGACAATAACCCATCAAAATTAAACCCCTAAACAAGACTCAACACATGCAAAGTTAGAAAAATCATAAGAATTTTAACATTATTTCACACATGTGCATATCAAGGGTTGGCCAAATATTGAAATAAAAACAAAAAATAAACTATGATTCTAAGGGACTAAGGACCCATCCCACTGGAGTTCCAAATGTGTGCAAGAATTAGTTAGCTATGCAAGTAAAATCAAGACTAACACCTAATAGCCTCAATACAATGCTAAACTAAAATCTATGCACCATCATGCTAAGAGCTAAACAAGTAATAAACATCAACACTATGCATTAGAACCTTGAAAATAAACCTCAAGCTAACATGCTAACATTTATTGCTCTACTCTTTAGAAAGCTAAATCAATGAAATGGACCTAGGTAGATCCTTTAGCTATCAAAGGGTTGATAGTTGTTGCTTGATCCAAGAGGATTGAGGATGGAGGTTCATCAAGTCATGGCAACAAGGCCTTTCTTGATTAACTCCATTGATCTTCACAAAATAGCTTGGATGATTGAATGCAAATGGATGATGTTTAGCTCCACTCTAATGGAGAATTCCTAAGATGATGAAATGGCTATAGTATAGGCTCTATGCTCATTTAGGTGTAAGTAGAAAGGTAAGAGGAGGGCTCCTTATATATCCTAGTGGATAAAAGAATCTCTACATCCCTTTACATGTGGGATAATAGAGAGGTTGGGTTAATTGTGGATAAGGAAGGTTTAAGGAGGGTTGAGTCAACCTTAGGAGAGTTTAATTTGTCCTTTAGTGACCCATGGGAATTAGGGGTGCACATAATTAATCAAAGGTGATTAATTAATAAGGAGATGGGCCTATTAGGCTAGTTTAGAAGATAATTAGCATGATTTAGGGATAGAAAGGATTAAATTAGATAAATGAAGTTGTATTTATTAAATATAAGAGGAAACTTAATTAATTATAATTAATTAATTAACTGGATATAATGGAGTTTAATTAATGAAAGGTCATTAATTGTCATTTTTACTAGATAAGGGAATCGGTTAACTAGCATAATGTAGTTAATTGATGATGATAGAAGATAGAATGAATGTCATTTGATGATTTTTCATCAAATTTCTAGGAAGAGTATAATTAGTGAAATTTAAGAATTTAAATTACTTGGGCCAGATTATAGGTGTCTACAACATAGTACCTTGATAGGATTTGAAAATGTTCCCTTGAATGTAATTGGTTCACCTAACTCATTGGATGTTCTTTTGGTAAGCGTAATAAAGAAATGATATAAATGTAAGAAAAATATCATATGTCATATTGAATTGAAAATTCATTGTTCGTTGTTGTCATTAAGTAAATGTGACCTTGTAAGCATGTAGAACATGTAAAAATAGTTTTATCATGGTGAATTTTTTTAAATTTACAAATTATAATAAATTAAATTATCTCGTATGGGTTTCTCAAGAAAATTTTGAACAAAATTTAGATGTCCTAGAAAGAGGGTACACGTTATAACCAAACTAGAGAAGAAATCCTAACTCATAGATGGGTTATATATATATTTCGCCCACAATTCATTGGTACTATTTCTTGTGAACGTTAAAAAATTAATTGTCAACTCAATCCATCCCCCTTAATTATACTTGTTATTATGTGAATCTTCATCCTATACTCCCTAGTGAAGAATGCAGATATTAGAAACATCTTGGATAAGACCGTGAACCATTTTCCTCCCAATATGAGAGTAATGGCAAGCTAAGAGGTGAAAATACATGTAAACTCGGAAAATTTCACTCCCTCTCGTGATTTTTTTCTAGTATCTTAAATGGTTTCCATAAGTAGGATCTTACACAGCATGTATATATAGTGTATTATCCTTGTTTGAAATGACCAAGATATATTCCTTTGGCTCACCCATCATTAGTTCCTTTAAATGTGGACCTTATGTTGTATATACACTTATGTGGACCTTTATAGGAAGGTTAGACGATGAGGTAAATGTATTTTGTTTGGAAGCTATAATTTTCCTTGATTAATACTATCCTAAAAAATTATATATACACTTGACCTTGAACCATGATATATTTGTGAGACAAGTTATATATATATATATATATATATATATATATATATATATAAGTAACTCTTCCGTAAATTGACATTAATGTAGGGCATACACTTCATGTGACCAAGATTGAATACAGGGGACATGTTTATTGTAACCCCAAACCACATAATACCTCATGGGGTCATATCCCTTCCTCTTCCAGTGACTTCCGGAGGAAGTCAAGTCTAAGGGGAGGGGATGAAGTGTCAACTCCTCTTCGACACCTATTCTTCTATGATCGTGATTATTTGTTGCTTAGTGACATGGACAATTGTTTTGAGATTTTGGATAGCATGTTGTGAGACTGCATGGACATTGTGAATATTATTATGTTTCGGATCATATTATGGATTGTATGGACTTCTAGCGAGACTTTAATAGATATTGATATATATGATGATGATTAGTGATATCTTTTTATATGCTAACATATTTGACTCTTTACATGGTGATTGTGTTAGACGTTATGCACTAACCTTGTGTGTGTACATTAATGTTATGGTTTATTAATCATGTGATGATATTAGTGGTCGAAGTGTGTTTTCGAATTCATCTAAGTAGATATAAATTACAATAAGTATGTGAATTACATGGTTGTCGTAAAATTTGAATTGTGAGTATTGATAATTGTAAATAATTGGTTAGAGTAAAATTATGTAAACATGATAGGGATGCGACTAATATTATATGATGATGTTAATTGATAAATGTTATGTGTGTGTTTTTATTCCTTCACGTATTGACGTGGCATAGAGGCCAAAGGTGCTTTTGTCTTGTTTGTTTGCAGGAAATGAAATCACAATAAACAAGAAGGAACTAAGAGACTAACTGTGGAAGAATATCCGATGTTATAACATGGTCACCTTGGCAGTGTGTGTGTATTGGTGTGTGTGTGGTTGTTTCTCTTATCATGATAGTTAGGAGGTCTCCATAGGGGATAACCTCATATGTGACCATGGGTTGAATGTTATTTATTTCTCTTTTATTTATTTTCTTTAATTGTGCATGTGATTTTATTTAATTGTAATTTTTCCTCATTTTATTGTTCTTTATTAGTATAACCCTTGTTTAGGCTAATTAACCATGT
>CM031241.1:230881822-231115405 GCA_018340775.1 Taxus wallichiana var. yunnanensis
TTCATAAATTTTGGTGTTCATTGTGCATCACGAGTATGTTGTGTTCTTGCATTATGTGCTTATTAAGTTGGCAATTACTAGTTTTAAGAACCTAGCAGAGTAGTCCTACCTATTATAGTTGAACAACAGAATCAGTGTTCATTTTCCATTGAAAGAAATTAAATTAAGCAACCAATAGCTGTCAAATTTTACAAGGATACATTAAAATGAATTATATGTATAGGAAATATTTGATGCACTAGATGGCCACGAACAACCAGAGATTAGATTTCACCACCATTGGAAAATGCTCAAATTTTATAGATGATTGATTATTCAAAATTTTATGATATTTTTCATAAGCTACAACATGTTGGTCATTATTAGAAACTGAAAAAGTGAATCCCATAAAAATTCCATCAACTCCAACACCATGGATCATAATTTGAATTTGAGGGAAACATACAACAAAATAGTTGAAGTGAAATTAGATATGCATACTCTTTAGTAGAACTATTAAATTCCATAAAATAAAATGAACCAAATTCACATGAACTACTCTCATTTAAGGACCATCTTTCACCCTCTTAATTATTTATGTAGCGCTTTACGAATTCTCAAAATAGACATATATTCCTTTCCACTTCATATATTGATTCCATTCATAATCAAAATATTGTTTATTTTTAAAAAGTATTGAGTTTAAGGGATTAGGTCCCTCCAACTCTTGGATTTCTCAAATTGAATTTTTATATTACCGCTATTATTTTTAAAAACGTGTGTTGAGAATTGGAGGGACTTATGTATCGAAATGTCTCAAATGTGCCATTAACAATTTTTAGTAGACGATTTAAAGAATACTCAACTATAATGACCAAATATTTGTCCTTATATATAGAAATCCAAATAGCATAAGTAGAGGTTATGAAAACAATCTTGGAAATTTGCAAGAGAATTATAAAGTTGTTATAAATATTCAATAAATTTACACACACCACAAATTTTATGGTTGTAGATCCTCTTGATCACTCAATTCTTCTATATCTCATGCCTAACTAAAACACAATAATCAACATCACTCAAATTCACATATTATTGGATCAAATCAAAATTTTGTATTTTTCTTGACATGCAACTCAAACATTTACAACTAATCTTGTGGATTTTTACAATGTAACAAAGCCACACCTCTCAACTTGAACCCACTTAAAGATTTAAGACTATTTAGATCATGAAAACAACTTACATAACAGGTTCACAATGGACAAACATTAGAGAAACCAACCACTAAAAATTAGTGATATTTAAAAACTCTTCTAAAATCAACATTTTCCACAAATCAATGTTGTGCAAGTTACCTCACAACATTTTGGGATTCTCATTAATCCCAAGGAAAATAACACACATCTTCAATTTAGTTTACTTTTTCATACCTTTCATAGTTCTCAAGTCTTATCACCTAATTGTGTATGTTAAATTTTACATAGAACTTTTGCACACAAATGTCTTTTTAGTCCTTTCCATGCATTAATCACAAAACCATACATTTTGTGCTATAGAGACTTTTAGTTCACATTGATTGACATCTTTTGGTGCATGCCCAAATCTTGTCACCTCATGTCAACCTTGCCATTTCATCTCCATTGATGCCATTCCTAGGGAGAAAAATCAACTAGAAGATTCAATGGTTTCCTCTTGTTCACATTTTGGCTTGATGTAGAATTGCTAGAAATCAAGTTTATCGTATCCATAAGGTTGGAGCCTTTGATAAAAAGAACACTAAGCATAGTGATCCCAATATATGTAGAAAATAAGGATGAACCTATTATCATGGAATTTATCAAGAATGATATATTAATTCTAGAGTTCTTTCGAGAATATGAATTTGGTTTAGATTTCACAAAACAAATGCACTTGTTTATTTTAATTATTTTAGGATAATTTTACATAAATAGAGAAAACATTTTATAAGTGTTTGTACTTCTAGTCATGTTGAAAAACTTCATCTTATCTCCTAACATGATCTTTCATTGATTTTTGATGCATGGTAATAAATTTGTTCCCTTAGCAACTGACTTTAGTAGTGACTTATAAAATGTATTTTTTGTGATGTATCTCTTTCATGTACTTTGTCTTGAACTATGCCATTTGAGGTTGATTTACTATGTGATCTATTTATAATGGAATAACTTAGATTTTACATTATTCCATTTTTGAATGGTAATTCTATGTTAGTGATTTTTATTACAAATGACAATAAGATATATGCAATTTCTTATTTTCTAAATTATTTGCATTCAAGCTTGAAAATCATATTTCTATTTTCATTAAAATAGGAGA
Source organism: Taxus wallichiana var. yunnanensis (assembly GCA_018340775.1). Lineage (NCBI taxonomy): Eukaryota > Viridiplantae > Streptophyta > Pinopsida > Cupressales > Taxaceae > Taxus > Taxus wallichiana. Next base: position 230,884,142 of record CM031241.1, read on the forward strand.
ATATCTTAGGAGAATTTTTTTCATTAAAAGTATTGTAAATTGAATTTTACTTTCATTTTTTTACAGTCATGGCTTCTTCCTCCTAATTTGTTTGAGAGGACCGATTTAGAGATTGCAAAATTGCAATCTATTCTCGAAGAATCCAACTACAGTTGGGAACTATAAAGCCCATTGTGAAAAAATATTGGTTGATCTTCAAAGAATAGAAACAAGTTTGAAAACATACAACCCATTTGATTTTGAGTCAATAAAAAAATTTATGGATTCATTAAAATCAAGTGTCTCAGGAGATGTAGGATATAATGAGATTACGTTACGACTTTCGATAAGGAAGTCGTTAAGAGGTCTTGTTGGAGTTTTTATGCAGAAAAATAGAAAGTAAGGGCATATTATGTAAACAAATGTTCATGTCCCCTATGTGCACCTTTGATTTATCCTAGATTTGTGGCCTCTCAAGGCCAATTTCCGAATAATGACCAATTACCATTATACTTCATAATGATGCTACATGTTGAGGTTCACCTAAACCTAAAGGTGAACTATTTAGACATCCCTAGTTATTTGGGGTAGGGGGTGGCCATATTAGCCACAGGGAGGCATATCGAAAGGAGGAGATCTTGTAGTTGTTGATGTGTGCAACAGCATCTTGTACCGAGGCCACAACCATTCTTATCAAGATTTCAGGATGTCGCAGCACCTATCGTTATGACTACACATGAGGGTGCTATCGAGGGTCTTGTGGGCATTTCTCATGAGACCCAATTGATCTCTTCTGACCGTGTGGGTCAGTACCTTCAAAGATGTGGTACTAGCAGTGGAGGTGCTAGTAGTAGCAGTGATGCATGCAACAAGGTATATGCTCATGCATCATTTGATTTCCCCAGATGAATTTGAGGTGGTTACAGATCCCACTCAGACACATCGGCTAGGACACATCATGGCTGCCAACTTGTTGCGTGCATATGAGGTGATTTCACAACATTGCAACATTCCACTATCGGGGTTTTAGATTTTATAGAGTAGAGTGACAAGTGTATCTTCTAGTCAGGGTACTACTACACTGCTACAATCGGACCTCCTATGTTGTTGGGATCGTCACACCTGATGTTCAACACATTTCTGTTCCGGTGTGTGAAAATTAAACCTTAATATAATTAAAATTTATTTTATTTCATCATTACTTTACAATTTATTAATATTAAAATTGAACATTTACTTGTGTGTTTAGGCTTCTGCTCTAGTGTGTGGTGCTTCACAACCCACACCATTTACCCACATGACATACACACAACTCTTGACTTGAGCACAACATGGATCTTGATGTTTCCCGAGCCTGAGTCAGCTTGGCTCACTTGGTGATATATTTTTGGTGTTGAGGTCATGGGTGGTAGTCCCATAGATTTGGAGACTCATTCCCAGAGGTATATATACATGTGTTTTAATAGAATTAATATTTAATCTAAATTGAAATGTTAGAAATTAATGAACTTTATTCAAAAAAAATTATTTATCAACTTCTTACATTTAATTTATTTTGTTTCACAGGATCTATGGACAAAGATCTACACATAGTGTAGATACTCCCAACATCCACCTGGGGATAGATACTTGAGGTAATCAATTGTACATATCTGTTATATGATGTATTTAATTAATCAAGAAATTGTTGTAGAATTTTTCTTATAAATTTTAATATATGGTACATGTTATATATAGTTTCTAATGTGTATATTTATTTTTTTTTTTTTTAACATGTAGGTGCAAGTGTGAGCCTAGTGAGGGGTCTGGCACTCGCCCTACTACACATGAGACTTCAGTGATATTTTAGAGATTTTAGACATGTATATATACTCATACTCATTCTAGACATGATTATTATATTTTGATATATATTTATACTCATACTCATTCTGTGTGTGTGTGTGTGTGTGTGTGTGTGTGTGTGTGTGTGTGTGTGTGTGTGTGTGTGTGTGTGTGTATTCATTAGACATGTGGTTTTTATATTTTTATATATATTCATTTGACATGAATTTCATATATTTATATGTAAGGTAGCATAATTTTATATTTTTATGAGTTGGTGTATATTTACAATTATGGATGTGAATATAAGACACCCCCTTATCTTTCATTTTTGTCTCTTGATGAAATCATAATAGGTATAATGATAGATAAGATATTAAATACCCTTCATTTTTGTGATATAATGTAAACTTCTTTAAAATTCTATATTGAATCATTTGATGCTTAGGTAATTTAGTAATACTTTATGTTACATTAACATTCCATGGCTTAGTGACTTCTTCTTTATTTATGCACTTGTCAAATATTTTTTGAAAGGCATTTCCTATCCACCTTAATTTTTTTATTCATATCACTACTAAGTCTTATAACTCAAAATTTGACTCTAGGTAAATCTTGCCAAATTGATATTCATTGTTCTAGGAAAGTGTTGTAGAGTAGTATTAAAATATCTCTCTAAAAAATCTATAGAAACTTAAAATCTTGTGAAAATAATATATTCCCTCTCTTTATCTATCCTCTCTCTAAAACTCGGAAATATAAAGGCAATAAGAAATTATAAATCTCTCTCTCTCTCTCTCTCTCTAGGGAAAAGGGTGAATCCATGCCAACTTTGTTGTAGAATGTTGTTGCGGTGTTGAAATGTTAAAAGGAAGTAAATGTAATGCAATACATTTCCATGATTTATACTATTTTAATGTAATTGTAAATTTGACTTTATTTGGAAATGGGAAGAAAGGAATTTATAAAGATTGATTTAAGAATGTATTCAATATATATTGGGTAGTGAACATGTTTAAGTGATGGTTGATTGTTAATGCATGGGATAACATTAGTGAATATCATGAAATTTTATAATTGATCAAAAATAAATTGTAACATAGGTAATGTTGAAAATTATGATAAATATGATGAAATTCTTCATACAACAATCTTTAACACTCCTAATCGACCTAACGTAAAAAAAATCCTCTCTATAAACCAAATCTTTGGAGATCTAAAACTTGTGGAAATCCTACATTTTAAAGAGTAATTTATGTTACTTAGTCAATCTAAGAACTAATTTGTAGATCATAAAATTTTTAATGTAATGTGATATCCTCTTCAATTTCAATTTATCTACCAATTCCTAAAAATTGTTATATTCAATTCTATGAAATATTATCTTCATCATGAGTGCTTCAATTTCTAGTAGTGATCGATTTTTATAGAGATTTGGTGTTGTTATTAGGATTTCTTTATGAAATTTGTAATAAATTGGGATAACATTTCTAGGAGGGATTGCAAGTGGTAGTAATATATGTTTTTAAGACACTAATTGTATAAATTTTAAAATTAGGTGGTAATCTAATGGGATAACATCCCAATAGAATATAAATATTAATCCTTAACCATTATTTTAATCAATGAAACTAAGATATCATGAAATATCATCATAATTTTTAGTCATGAAGTAAGATAATGATAAGTCATGAAGTAAGATAATGATAAGTCACGTAGGTTTTGAATGTTCTTACAAGTCATTCTTAATCTCAAAACCCAATATTTTTCCCATGAACCTTTAAATTTAAAGAATTTTCTATATGTTTTTCTAATCTCCCTAATATCTTTCAATACCTTGAGTCATGTAGTTCTTAATTTCTATATCAAAATTTAATTTAAAAATTCTATAATTTGCTAGAAATTTCCCCCAAAATGGAAATTTCAATAAGGGGCCATAATGTCTATCATTTTTCTCACATGAAATTTTAAATGATTCAAGTTAGATTTATTTACACTAAGAACTTGTTTCAAATTATTATAAAATATGTCGGAAAAATAAAACTAAAATGAGGAAAAAATAATTATAAATTAATATCCATTGTTTTTTATGAACTTAAAATGATGCATGTTAGTTTTATCCATCCATATGATAATTCATGAAAATATCATCAACTCATTTTTTGAAAAATGGTGATGTATTTTTCATTTTGTATCTCTGACATTCTTGGAACTTGTATAACAATATCTAAAAAATACCATCAATATAAGACATGTTAGTTACCTAAACACCAAATTTTTATAAAATTGATTGAGTACATTATGAGTGTTTAAGTGTGTTGTATGTGTGTAATATATCATAATATCCATTTCTCCATATGACACATTTACAATGATGATTGTTAGTTATGTCCATCCATGAGAAAGTTAAATTATCAAATCAATATGTGTATGAAAAATGGTGAATAATATATTTTACATGTACATATAAATGTATCAATGAAACATGTGTAGGTATGTATGTGTATGTATGTGTAAATTGTGTATGTATATATATATATATATATATATGTTTCAAGTATCCAAATCCTTCATGATAAAAACATTGATATATGGAAAGAATATTATTGGAGATACTAGGGAACAAAATTACATCATTAATGAACCCATCCTTAATATCATAGCAAGAAAGTTGTCAAATATGTATGCCAAATGAAAATAAAATAGATAAAATATTCCATTCCTGGAAGACATCAATATATAATATTCTAGGTCCTTCTATATAATACCAAGTGGCTCAGCTCGTTGTTCAATGACCTAAAAAAATTTTCATGGTCTTCTACATCTAGTCTCCATTTTTTGTGTTGACCACTTTTAGTCTTCACCTGATGCAATTGTAACCCTGTAGAATTATGTGATGGGTGTAATGATACACCTTTTTCTGGTTTATAATCAACAAAGTGAATCCCACTTTGGAGGGCTTTCACTTGTTGTAAATATGTTCCCTACACTACTAACTAAGCCAAGCCAATATAAAATGTTGTCTCCTCACTTGTTATTTCACATGTTAGCTTTGTTCTCTCTTTGTGCAATGTAACAAGTAGTACTCCACTTTCTCAATATTGTCTTCTTCAGCAATGACTTGCAAATACATCACCTACAAAAAATGCAAAGAAATATTCAATGATCCATATACTATAAATTATACATATATATTCAATGATCAAATTATACAATCCTTTTAAATAAAACATACCTTGTTTAACCAGTCCAGATATGTGGTCATAATCAGGTGAAATTAATGGCACATCTTCAAAACTATCATCATGATCTGATCCATATGTGTCATCCACAACTAAAGGAACTTGCTTCCACTCACCTACATACCCATGTTTTTACTATTGCACTCTTGAATATGATTTGTTCATGCATTCATAACAAAAACAAGAATAATATCTTGTATAGATTGTCCAGTTATTACTATCCATAGTCATCACAGAGTGCAAATACCTAGAATTAGGAATCCTTTCACATCCATACTTTTTCCTTCGATCAATACCTTCAATTAATCATGCTCAAAATCAATAAAGTTTAAAACAAACATCAAAATTAAGAATAATTTTTTTAAAGTTTGTAACTTGTAGTTAATAAATCACATCAAGATACATATATGTTTTAAATGTGCATACATGTTATCTCCCAAAACACTCTATGTGTGGGGTTGAATCCTGTGGGGTTGAAGCCTGTGAGGTTGAAGCTGTGAGTTAAAGCGTGTTGAATCTAAAGCTGTAAAAATGTTTCTTACACCATTCAACAATGGTGTGGGCATCAATCAATCGATCTCCTCATAATCAAATATTTGTTTCTTTAGAGCATGTTTGATGCATGCACCTCACACCATCATGTTCTCCCTTCCCATGACCACTCTAAAAAAACTCCATAAATGAGGTATTTTGTGATGACGATGATAAGAATGAGTGCAAAGAAAGGGCGAGAGGATTTGAATTGTGATGCGCAACCATCCGACCAAAAAAAATGTTGATCTATTTGTACTCCTCACTTGATGAAGATATTGAAAGAACAAACCAAAACAATGTTACACAAAGTGGGTGTCATGTTCCTTTGTCATCACTTATATAGAAGTGATACTCCTTCTTGATCATTCGCTTCACATATGTACTTTCAACCCCATCCAAATCCAATTGTGCATGCCTATAAAATACTTGAACCATGATGGTAACCTAGTCAGTATGATAATATTGTGTTTGAATTTCTTTTTGATGAGAAAATGAGTAATTCTCAGAAAAATCAACCATGGACAATATGGAACCAATAGGGAATGTGTCTCTATTAGTCTTGAATTGTGTAGCCTACCACTTTGCATAGTGAGAATGTTTGATGTACGAACTAATTAAACTTCAGAAACTTTGCATGAATGTAGCAATGGGGATTTCCTCTTCTACCAAATCCAACCTGGTTGCATCTTTTCCAAGTCGTGTTGAATATTTTATGTATTTGAACCTACAAAATCAATACATAATGGACAAATTGTCATATTCATTTGTAGTAAACATAAAAATCAAAATAAAATATGTACATCCAAATTTAAAAACACACATATATATATATATATATATATATATATATATTAATCACCTCTTGCAAGCCACCATTTGAACTATGTCCAAATCTTCATTTGTTTCTAGATATAATAATTTCAAGTCCCCACACTTGTCACATACACCTTTGATGCAATTTCATACATTTGATGCAAGCATATGATCGTCGACATGATCATCGGATATTGTGCAAAGAATAAAGCTATGAATTCACTGACATGTGTAGGGGGCATTTTCAGACCATTTGATGCTTCTCGTAACTTTCTATACACCTGAAAAAACATAGATTTTGAAATACATTAATTTTAAATCACATCTCAAAAAAAAATTTAATCAAATTTCTAATATATAGATATAAATGAAAGCACACCTCAATATATATATAATATATATATATTTTTTTGTACTTGATAGTGATAATCAAACTCAACGTGATAGCAACAACAACATGTGTCAAGGACTTTATCAGCTCACACATACCAAGGCTTCAAATTTTCAAACATTCATTGTCCAATCTTAACATCTAGATGTTCTTCTATAAACTTTATGTACATCTCATGTTGAGTTATTTCAGCCAATGTTTTATATGTTCATCATAGTTATTGTAGAGTTATCATGTGTTTTAAAACATCCCTCACATTTGGAGAAGGATGAGTCCTCTCAGTCCAAAAATCAAAAACTATCTTCACAATATTATCCTCTATTTTATCAGAACATGGATTTCTACACATTAGTGCCCAATTTCCTTCCACAGTAGAATCATCCAATGTCTTCCTCCTCTTTGCATACCTACTAACCGTCTTTCTAGATAAACCCAATGCCTTGGCAACGATGGTAACATGATGATTCTTTGTCATATCTTCACTTACAACTAAAGTTAATATTGCTCTACGAGAAATACTCTTATCAACAGACCTAGTTTTTGTACCCAAAGAACTTATTCCTTTAGAAACATTCCCAACAAATTCTTCTTCCATACATTTTGAATTTTCCCATCCAAAATCAACACCCAACAATTCTAATGTTTCCTTCATATCAACATGATTCAAGAATGTAACCAACAAATGTGCTCTAAAAACTGTAGTCAAATTAACAAATTCACCATATATTATCTCTACACTTTTGTTGTTTTCTTTTGTGATAGTGGTTCTTGTTGGGAAAATTCTTTTAATTTTTGAAATCCATCTTCACCAAGTGTTTCACATTTTTCTTGGGAAGTAATTCCATAACTTTTTTTATCACTTCAGCATAATGTTGCATGCATCATGATCTGTGTCCATAAACATACACATGTGATTACACCAAAATTTGTAAAAAATTAACATACACATGTGATTACACCATTCATGAATGATTTAATATATATTCAACAACTTATTTAGGAACATGAATATATTAAAATATTTTAAGTTGATAAATAACTTACTATCTAGTAAACAATAATATTAAGTTGACCAAGCTAATTGTATTTAGATACCACTTCATGAGGTCCTTCTTGAAATCTACTAAACAATAATATACTTTTTCATTTGTATTCAGGACCTTTTCAACTAAGTGTTTGAGTGTGACATAATGATCTATTATTGATTACTTTGGTCTAAAACCTACTTTCCCCTTTTCCCACTTTCCTTTTTATTTTATTTTCTTACAAAATACCACATAACACATTTATTATGTGGAGTAAATTTTCACCATGTCATCGAACGTATATCTAAACTTAGTAATCAACTTAATTTCCTTGTTGGATGACTACTGGATACCAAATGCATATTTGGATGCCTTAGTGTGAATCTCAAAAGGTTTAGGAAATTTCATGCATTTTGACATAAAAATAGTATGTAGAGGAATAGTCTTACTAACTCAAAATAATTTTACCATGCATTGGTTCAATCAACCTTGGATTTGACATGCATTATGTAGTTTACGGGATAGGACATATATAATAAATCAAGGATGAAACTATTATCTAAATTTACATACATTGTCTAAGACAACTAAGAAACTATTTAAGGTAGTATGGAGTAATCAAATATTAAATCACTATTATATTTTTAATATGCATATGTATAGCTATAATTTTAATGTTGATGTAGCATGTGTAATGAATCTTTGTTACTCCAAATGAACAATTACCAAATTTTTCAGTATAAATATTATTTTTCAAAGGTTGTAAGATGCATAGGATGTTATTAACATGCTAATATCAATCCTTACTAATATTTGATTTGGGAGATCAAAATTTCCAACTAATATTTTATTTAGGAGATCAAAATTTCCTTACAGTAGATATTGGCTCTTCATCATTTAATTTTTTAGGAATTATTTTTTTTCATATTTGTGAAGTAATTGTATATATATATATATATATATATATATATATATATATAGTTCTTCAGAGCTATTATAATTTATGAAAGATGACATGGTGCAAGCCTAATATTTCATTCGGATAGGATCTCTTGTGCTACATGCCTCATACTTAATCATTCTCACAAAATGATCTATGATATAATGGGATGTTTGATGAGGGAATCAAGGAAAAAAAAATAATGTGGATCTAATACTATGTGGATAAAGAAAGAGTGTTGAGAAATAAAGGTATGTTGAGAGGATCATGTTTGTATCTAGACGAAGACAACCTTTTCGCAACTAAAAGATAGAAATGATGAGTGGTAAAAGGTGAGGTTAGAAAGGAGAAAACGATAGAAGCATACCTAAATAATGGGAAAACATATATTACATCTAGAAAAACAATAATTAAAAAAGGAATATGACCTGTTTTGGAGCTCATCTTATGATGGTGAGCTAAAATTTAAAGGCTACCCGATAAAGAGAATTAGGTTAAGGCCTATTGTCAGAAACCCTAATTTCACTCCTCTTCCAAATCCATTAATTCCCTTACCTCATTTCCCACAAAAACACTTCGAATTAATCAAATATAATTTGATTAATTATCCCTTCCAAATCTAAAAATGACCTAATCCTTACCACATGTCATTATTCTCCATGTTTTTCTACTATTGAATTAAAACTTCAAAATAAAATCTTCACCCACTCTTCGTGGTCCCCACTCACCTAATCATGCCCACATTTTCAAACTGTGATTACTTAAAATCCCCTAAGTTAATTTAATTCCTAGGCTATAAATATAGCCTTACCCCCTCTAAAACACACGTAGAATAAGCTCTAATGTCATGTCGAGTTCTTACATCCTTTGAGAAAAGAACATCCCTCCACCTAATCCTAATTTCTAAATAGCTTCATCTTGAAGCATCTCAAATCCATAACCCCTTTTATCCATTTGGTGCAGAGTAAGTAGATCTTGTTGTAGGAAGGCCTTTCTCTAGTTCGAGGAAAGCACCTAAATTTCACATAATTAGGGCTCATCCATGTTTCATTTCCCATTCTAAGGTTTGCTAAGGAATCACGAAGGAGGAGGTATCTAGCTAGTTGTTTTACTTTCTTGATTATCAATGTATTTTCCTAGCTTACATTCTCCGGAAAATAATGGAAAATCATTTAAAAACCAGGATGTAAAATACCTCGCCAAATGTTTCCACATCAAACTTAAGTGGTCCACTCCATACTACCCCTAGGGTAATGGCCAAGCAAAAGCAACCAATAAGACTTTAAAATCCATCATGGAAAAAATGTCAACACCCATGGATGCAATTGGCACACTCAAATTTACCTTTCTTTGGGCTTACCATACATCTTACCGCACACCTACAGGAGCCACCCCATTTTCCCTTGTTTATGGTTGTAAATCCATTTTACCTATTGAGGTTGAACTCCCATCCTTGAGAATCTCTCTTAAAGATATAATTAATGAGGATGAATATCGACAATCACGGCTTCATGAGCTTGAGCTTCTCAATGAAAAATGACTTAATGCCCTCAATCATCTTCAAGTCTATAAAACCGACTGGAATGACATAGTTATCATAAAAAAGTAAGACCTAGAGAGTTCGAGGTTGGTGACCTTGTTCTAAAAGAAAATCAAAAGAATACCACTAAAGAGCGAGAAAAACAAGGAAAATTTGAGCCTAATTGGTTAGGACCCTATGTAATTATAGCTAAATTTGGCTCTGAGCCTATAAATTGGCCACTGAAAGATGGTCAGGAACTTGATGAACCAATGAATGCAATCCATTTAAAGAAATTATATTCTTGAGGCACTTCTCTATTCCAAGAGACAACGACTTGTACATTGTTCCTTTTGTCTTACTTATCTCTGAATAATTTAACATTATTCATTCCATTGTAGATATTTTCATTATCAAATCATATCTTCATATTCATCATCATGAGACAGTTTAATATAGATCCTATTAAGTTTTGTGAGTATCATACTTCTTATAATATCTCCCATTTTCAGTCACTTTCACCTATGGTCATACCTAGAAGCTTACTGATGGTAATATATTCCCTTCAAAGAAATTCTCTCTTTCATAACAAAGCTCTAAACTTCTTTACCTAGTTTGTTTGATCGTCCATCTCAGTCTTCGGTGTTGAACCCTCGTGTCCTACTAGTCATGTGGGGCTGAGATTGGGGGCAACGTTCCTTCCCAAATAAAAATCACTATTGTAAAATTCAATCAATTAAATAAATTGTGAATAATTCATTGTCACACCTTTCGTCCTTCATAGTCTTTGGTGTTGAGCCCACACTTCTTACTAGTAGTGTGAGACTGGGAATGGAGGAGGTGCCCTTACTCATCTACATCTTGTCTTCAGGTGATAAACTTTGCTCTTACTGGTGGCATGGGGAAAGTGTAGAGGGTCATTCACAAAACATAAAAATGTTATAAAAATAAATTTTTAAAAAAATTCAAAAAAAAAAATTCAAAAAAAAAAAAAAAAAAAATTTGAATTTATATGTTTTGCCTTCGGTGATGAGCCCTTGCTTCTTACTAGTAGCATGGGGCAAGGCATAGGGAGTCATTTCAAGAATACAAAATCTTATCAATCTGGAAAAGTGCTTACAATTATAAAATCCCCAAAGAAGTAATTTAGATGCCTAAGTGAAGAGAGAACTATCCCTTCACCTCATATCTTACCAATCAACAGGCCACGTAATTGTCTAAGTCTAGCACATGACCCATAAAGTGAAAGTCATTTTGAAACTGGTTCAGTGACCTTAAGAAGAATTGAGTCACAATTTCCCAAAGGGATTGTTATTAACACTTGTCTCTATATTCATTATCTACATCTTGTGTCCTTCTTGATTCTCGGTGATGAGCCCTCGCATCTTACTAGTTGTGTGGAGTCAAGAATGGAGTTGGACTTCTTTCCATCATATCATCACCAACATATCCTTGATGGAATGAGAATTTTTGTGTTATTCAAGCATAAGTTACCATGAGGAACACGGTACATATAGACAATATCCTAGTTTATCACCTCTCAAAATAAGTTTGCATTCTGGTCCATAAATTGCCAACACAAAATCTCCAAAAATAGTAAAAAAATCAAAATCCCCAAAAACATCCAAAAAACATTAGAAAATATCAAAAAAATCCAAAAATTAGAAAATCAAAAAATCCAAAAACATTAGAAAAAAATATTAAAAATCTCAAAATCTCCAAAAACATTAAAAAATCCAAAAAAACGTTAAAAAATTAAAAATCCCAAAAATCAAAAACATCAAAATCAAAATCAAAAATCAAAAAAAAAAACATTAGAAAATATCCAAAATACAAAAACATTTGAAAACTCTTCAAAATCCAAAAACATACAAAAATTGCAAAAAATCTAAAAAAATTGTAAAACCATCAAAAACCCCAAAACTTAATAATCAACACAATTCATCCTTTGAACTATTATCCCCAACAAATGTTCCAACCACCTTATGACTATCAAATTCAAACCACTTCCCTCGCATGAATCCTCACTTGGGGCAAATTCAGCTCTCATTGTTTCCTTGTTTGAGGACAATGACCCAATCCATTCTATGTCCTTGTACCCCTACTTGGGGGCACATCCAATCAATCATCATTATGGAACACATTAGGGACATGTTTACTGTTCTTGTGTTGCATTATTAGTTACAAGTTATTAATTGCTTTCTTGTATCTTGATATATTACAGGGGGCATCTTGATTTTATGTATCCTAGTGTTCTCTCTAATATACTTATGTTATCTGATTGCATATCATATCTGGGGCATCATACTTTCTTGATGGCCTCTTGTCTATGCTCTCTTCCACTTGCATATCATACTGGGGCATCAAACCTTTTTTTATGGCCCATGTCTATGTTGTCATGCATATTACAGTCTAGTCATCCTAATCTTTTATATCACGATGCATCTTGTTATGTGCTATATTAAAATTAAGATGCTTTTTCATCACGTGAGTATCTTCCTGCATGATCAAAATATTACTTTGCACCCCATCCATTCACCCATACTAATACATTCCCAGTTTGGGAATCCTACTTGATCACCATTGCAGTTTGTGAATCCTACTTGAAGATCTTTCTCAAGTAGCATTCACTATCCAAAGAACTCCTCCTCCCCCCCACCATGGTCACCATGTATTTGATCCATTCATCCTCGCTCCTCATTTCTACTCATCCGCCACTTATCCCCACATTACCCTTCTCACCATTCTTGTCCCCTCTCACCCATTTGTATTCTTTCCTTTCACTCTTCTACTTCCCACTTGACAATCTTACTTAATAACCCCTTCTATGTGGGACTCTCGGTGAGGTATACCCTCTCCCTAAGATCTTCCCGTTGTAGAAGCTTCTCCACCATCTCCTCTCTCATCAAACAACAATCACCACCACACACATCTTTCCACTCCACCTCTTCTGATTCTCATTCTTACATCATTACTCTCACCACGTGGGCATCCCAATTAAGGATTCCCCTCACACTCTCCATCCTCCACCACATATATTCCTCCATCCATTCATGTTACACTCCTTTGTTTCCTTTCTTCCTTGTTATCACCTCCTCTCACCTCCTCTTCCACTCTGGCATACATCACTCACTCTTTTCTCATCCTTCCCAATCTATCTTCTTCTTGGTCATCCTACTTACACACTCTCATAGTATGGAAAATTCACTTGAGGGTTCCCCTTCAGTCCATTTTTCATACCCTCTTCCCACCAACTCTATCATCATTACTTCTTCTTCTTCTTCTTCTTGGCGATCCTACTTAACCATCCCTGTCACATGGAAATCTTACTTAAGAGTCCCTCTTAAGGTTGATCTACCCTATGGCCTTCCCCATCCCATCATATTTCCCCCATCTTATTTCTCTCACTCTCTCGTCACAATCATCTTCTTCAACCAACCATTCCACCCTTGTACCCAATACAATTTTTTCTTTCTCCTTGCATATCATCACTGTTCGGTTTGGCGATCTTACTTAACCACTCCTGCAACATGATCGATCTTACTTAAGAGTCCCTCTTAAGGATGATATGTCATCTTGCACTTTCCCCATCACTCCACATTCTCACCATCCACATTTTCTCTTCATTCCCCATCACCACATCCTCTTACCACCGCTATCACCATCCTCTACTTGCAATCTTACTTAACCACTCACGTGGCATGGCGATCTCACTTAAGAGTCCCTCTTAAGGATGATCTATCTTCTTGCCTTTCCCCATCACTACACATCCTCACCCTTCACTTTTTCTCAGCATTCCCCATTATCACATCCTCTCACCTCCTCTTCCATTCTCACAAACACCACTTCTTACTTTCCCACTTTTCATCTCCATCATCCCTCACTTGGTAATCTTACTTAACCACTTCCATCACATGATAGTCTTACTTCAAGGGTCCTCCTTAAGTTGAACTCATCATTCTAAAACTTCTCCCTCACCTCATTCTTCATTCACTCTATTGATCGCTTCTTCCACCTGGTCTCTCCTACCAACCACATTTTCCTCCTACCATTATCCTTTCTCAACCTATCATCTCACAACATACGTCTACTATCTTCCACCTATAATCATGTTCCTTTCCCCCATTTTCTCCTTCTTGATCCATCATCCTTCATACCATTTCTTCCCATTCTTTTCATGTCTTGTTTCTTCATCCTCACCTCATTCATCCTCATCCTCCTGCATCCTCTCCTCACCTTCACCTTGTCACAACTCATCACTCACCTTTTCTTTACTCTTTCCACTCCATCTTCTCAAATTCTCCCACATATCTACCCCCATGCTTACTCACCATTGTTGTTGACATTCCCTAACATTCTTTCATCATCATCTTCTATTTCCACTAATAATTATTAGTGGAATTTCCCTAAAATTCACTCATCCTCATTCTGCATGGCCTTGTTCACTCCTTTGACCTTCTCCATTTTTTCTTCATTCCTTCCTTCCTCTGGGCCCACCACTCATTATGGGTGGACTTTCCCTAACATCCCTTCATTGGCATTACCCTTTCCATTCCTCATTTACTTTCTCCCTTTCTTCATTTTTTCTCTCATCCTTCCCCACCACTCATTATGAGTGGACTTTCCCTAACGTCCCCTCACTGGCATTACCTCTTCTATCCCCCATTCTCTTTTCTCTCCCATCCCTTTTCTCCACTCCCACCCTTTCTTGTCACTTCTTCCCCACCTCTCCATCTTCCCTTCCCCTTCAATATCTTTACTGTCTTCATCATACATCCTTTGTCTATTGTCTCATAATCCTTGTATCCTCATTTCATGCATCTCCACATCTTTTCCAATCTGTGTCATTCCTCCCCTCTTTCTTCTCTTTACATTCCTTATACTGCTCACTCTACACTTATTATCCCATTCTTGATTTCCTTCCTTCTACATCATTTTCTCTATTATCCTCTTCTCCTCCCACCCCTCATCTTATTTCACTTCCTCTGTATCATCTTCTTCCCCTTTTTACCTCACGTTTCCTTCTTACTTCCCCATTGATAACCTGGCTCTTCAACATTGTCCCATCTTTTTTTATCATCCCACCCTCCACATGCATCTCCATGCGGTCTGTTCCATATTCTTTACCTTGGTCTTCCTCACGAGGACCAGGTTCCTTCAATCTTCTCCCTATATTCACTTTATCCTCCCTTCCTCCCCCATCATTTTCACTTTCCTTCTGACCTCCCCTCCTTTTCTCTACCACCCCTACCTTTTCACTTATTTTGTACCCATTTCTCTTTCTCTTTTCTTATCTTTTTTTTCTCTTTCCTCATCCCTTCATAGTTTTTTTCTTTTCTCCATTCTACCTCCTCTTTCATCTTCTTTAAATTCTTCATTCAATTCCTCATCCTCATCTCCCTTCATTTTTCCATCCTTCTCTCCCTTTTTCCTGATTTTACCCCCTACTCTCATCTCATCTTCTCCTTCTTGTTTATCTTTCCCATTCACCATACCCTTGTCTTCTTCACCTCTTACTACTTCTACAATTTATTGCTTTTCTCATCTCTATCATCTCTTTCATTTTTCCATCATTTCTCTCCCTTCATTTCCTTCACTCTTCTTCATTTTTATCTTCCCTTTATTTTGACTCTCTCTCCCTTTTTATTTCATAATTTCACCCTCTGCTCTGTCATTTTCTTGTCTTCTTCTTGTTTTTCCTTCATCATTCCCTTCTTCCCCTATCATCCCTCTCTCTTATTCTCTTCTACCTCTTTCATTTCCTTTTTTCCCTCCTTTGTCTCCATACCCTTGTCTCCATACCCTTGCTCCTTCTTTACTTTTCTTTCTCTTCTCATAATCAACCACCACTCCATGTCCATTCCCTTTTCTCTTTCCCATTGCATCATTCCACACATCCTCACACCTAGCATTCAAGGCCGATTGAATCCTTTCTCCATTTGTGTCGTGTGGTCATTCCATTCTCTTACACCCCATTCTCATCCTCCTCTCCACAAAATTAACTCTCTCCTCTTTTCGAGAGCTCTTGTCATATATTCCATCCTCGTCAGCCCTCTCGAGGGGGCATCATCACATCTATCCATAATCACATCTTCTCATGACATTTTTGTCTTCGAGGATACCATGACATCCATCACCTACCACCTTCTACTCTCCCCAACAAACATTTTCTCTACTTTTTTCTTAGGAAAAGTAGATTGAATTCTTCCCCATTCTTACAAGTGAAAGTTTGTTCTACTTCTTTCTTAGAGAATGCTTTCTCTTTTCTTCCTCTAAAACTTCTTATCAAAGGAACACCTTCTTTAAGAAGAATCTCTTCAAAAACCTTCAATCCTACCACCCAGGGGCATATTCATCCATCTCATCTACTTTCTTTGAAAGGACACTACTTTCATAGTACCCTTCCAAAGAGGGGAAAATGTAGACACCCTAATTTCACACCTTTTCCAAATCAATTAATTCCCCCACCTCATTTCCCACAAAAATACACTTCAAATTAATCAAATATAATTTGATTAATTATCCCTTCCAAATCTAAAAATGACCTAATCCTTACCACATGTCATTATTCTCCATGTTTTTCTACTATTGAATTAAAAATTCAAAATCAAATCCTCACCCACTCTTCATGGTCCCCACTCACCTAAATCCTCCACTTATGAATTAAAAATTCAATTCAAATCCTCACCCACTCTTTTTGGTCCCCACTCACCTAATCATGCCCACATTTTCAAACCATGATTACTTAAAATCTCTAAGTTAATCCAATTCCCAGGCTATAAATATAGCCTTACCCCCCCCTCTAAAACACAGAGAATAAGCTTGAATGCCTTGTTTGAACTCTTGCATCCTTTGAGCAAAGAACATCCTTCCCACCTCGTCCTAATGCCCAAATAGCCTCATCTTTCATCCCATGCCCAAATAGCCTCATCTTGAAGCATCCTTGATTAAATCCATAACCCCATTTTGAAAAATGCCATTTGGTGTATGAGAAGTAAGTAGATCTCCTATCAAAACCCTTACCTTTACCCAATCTAAAAAAATATTATCATATTTACCCTAGAAAGAAAAATAAAATTACGATCTATCAAGGGTTTTAAGTATGTATGTACCAATTTTTGCAGCCTTGTCTTTCTCTATTTGTGCCTTCTCTCTCTCTGTTTGTGCCTTCCTACGAACTGATCTTCTAAAGCATACTTTTTTCTCTTCCTCAGTAGATATTTTTTTGTTTCTCATTCTTTGCATTTCCCATGATTCATCCGCTTCAATGATTTTCACATGCACACATAAATTGAGATAGATCTCGAATTTCTAAGAGTAAACTCAATAAAAACTATACACATGCAACTCTCATTGTATACAAATCTCAATAGATATTAGGTTATTTTAATTTTAGATTTTTATAACTTTAAAAACAACTTTTCTAAATTTAATACAATTTAAATTTAATATACAATTATTTAGTATTCTAATATATTTTTAAATAAAATAACTATATGATTTAAAGTCCATTCTATTATATATAAAAATAAAATATTTTTTCAAAAATATAATAATATATTATATATTTTTGGTCAAAAACAATTTTTTAAAACTACACTTTCTTTAAAACTCTAGTTTTAAAACTAAATTTGTAAAAACTAAATTTAAACCATAAAAATTGAACAATTTTATTTTAAAATTGTTGTTATAAAAAATATCAAAAACACTAAATTTACAAGGGAAGCGTACGGCGGCGGCGCTTTGGAGGCATTGAGGGGGTTTGCGAGAACAAGTGTTCGCGTGAACCCTTCACACGAATGGGGGCTCGCATGAACCCCCATTCAAGCGAAGCCTTTACATGGCACCTATGTGGCACATTTTGGCGCCAAATCCATTTGGAGGATTATTGTAGAAGCCAAAATCGCCACTTATGTGCCACGTAATTAGGGTTAACGAACTAGTAAAATTACAAATTTTTAACACAAAATTCATATTTTTATTAGCTTTCTAAAAATATAATTTTCATTTCTTTTAAAATTCATTTTCCCCATTTTCCCCATTTTCCCTAACCACGATTTCTCCTCGACTGTTGGCACTCAAGCTTTGAATACCCCCTAAAATTACTCTTTGGACTTCTAGATCACAAAATTTTCAACAATGCCGCCAAGACGAAGAGGTAAGCCCTCGATTTTGATCAAATTTCTTGCATTTTAGGTTAATTTTTGTGATTTTCATGGGTTTTTCAATTTTTTGTTTATGTATACAATTTTTTTGTTTTTTCAATTGCTCTCGTAATCCTACAAACCATCCAAATATTCCTCAAAACCCTCCAAACATTCCTCAAAACCCTCCTCCAAATGTAGATCCACCTCATGTGGCTCCTTCTATCCCCACGGAACCAACAGAACACAAGCTGATATCATTGGAAGAATCCACAAAATAAAATTGCCATTAAGAACCTTATTCAGACAATAAGACAAAATCATGCCACAAATCCATCCCACATGACTTTAGCCAACACATTACAAACATTGATTGGTGAAGTCGACTCCACAACCAACCAAATAAATAGATGGAATACCTTTAGAGGTGATTGTAGGTGGTGGTATGTAGATAAATTATCCCATGCGGCGTAAAAGACAAAAAAATTGTAAAAGACCACATTTGTGCATTATTTACTAACCCGAGAACCAATGCCCCCCATAACTACTTGCAAATGGTTCCCAATCCATTGGTGCCATGATGACCGAATCAAGAACAATTTTTGGGACCGATGGTGGATGGTTTTTTATTATCCACCATGCAACAACAATGAGGTTCCTCTCTATTTTTTGAAGAAATTATATTGCGAGTTCATGCTTAATGAGGTCCCAAATTATTTTGACTTTTCTAAGTTTTATGGGCGAGGAGGTGGCTCTGCACAGAGTAGACTCTGGTGCACGCATTGGTCAACCAAGGATCCCCATGCCCCAAAACCCCCATTGCCTTCAGTTATCCCTCCTACAATGAAGGAGGTTGTGGAGATTGACACACTACATGCATTAAGGGAGCTCACTGACACTCTACCCAACATAGTGACCAGATTACATCTGGTGATGTTGGTGGAGGTGCTCAGTTCTAGTGCACCACACCACTATGGATCATGTGGTGCCATATATGCATCATGCAGTGAGACATCATTTGTTGATCACATGATTTCTTTTCTCTAGATGAGATGATGGCGATGTTTTTGAACTAGTGCAAATGATCTTGGTCTTTCACAGGTAAATGTCAAATAAATATTTAATATATATACACAATAGTTTAATTCATTTGAGATTTTAATATATATGTATTTGATTATGTCATGTACATACATGTAAAAACTAATTTTTTTTTTTTTTAAACAACAAGAGTCAGTGAAGGACACATCCGACATCGACATGCTAGCTACTACAGTTGGGCGTGTTATAGACGTAAGTTTCAAGTTACTTACATTTCAAATTTCATTTGATTGCACTTTTATTATTAAATACACTTTTATTATTATAATGTTTCACGTACATGTACATATTAATATGTTTGTCTTTTTATACGCAGGAGCTCGACAGGGTCATCATCTCACTCTGCACTGAGGCTACCGGCACGCCTCACGTGACTTTTACGCAGTTTTTCTTTTACACTTTGTTTCTAATTGTGGAAGTTTTTTTCTACTCTTGTAGGAAGTTTGAGAGACTCGAGTAACATCTAAGCTTTCTAGGATCATTAAACCTAGATTCTACTCTTCAAGAGGTCAGGAGTAACATCGAAAATTCCTAAAAAGATCATTAAACCTAGATTCCTTGTTGGTTTCTATTAGAAATTAATACATTGGTCTGTTATGTGTCGATTATGCTTTGGGTCTGTTATGTGGCAACTTCATGTAGATTAATATTGATTTGTACATGTTTTTTGTATAGCTTATGACTCAGAGAGACTCCTCCCTATATGCAGACTATGGAGGCTATTGTAGATGCTACCATAATCTCGCAAGATCCACTAACTCAGGTACAATTTTTCAAATTTGTTAAATTTTGGAGGAATTTTTTCTTATTACTTATCTACAATATCAAATTTTGTACATGAAATATTTAATTTGAACTATTTATTTGTATGTAGCCTACCCCTCGTGAGTCTACCATTGACTATAATGCATCGATGAAAAAATTGATAGGGATCATGAGATTGCAGTAAGATTTCACATGCATTATAAATTCTAAGTTTCTAAATTTTGAATGTATTTTAAAAATTTGGGTGTTAAAAACTTGTTGTTTATGAATGTGCAGGCTAGGTTGCAGGCCTGCTTAGAGACACCTAGGACCACATGATGAAATCCATAGTGGCATCTCCCTCCACTACATCCACAAGTCATGGACATGCTTCTTCTAGCAGGGCAAAGAGAGGGAAGATGTTTCATGATTAGATTCATAGGACCTAGATGTATAGATATATATGTCCATCTAGTCCTAGTTCATGATTCTTCATATAGTCCATGTATATAGCCTTATGCGACCGCATGTGGTCCTATATGTATGACACACTTAGTTCGATACATGTATGAACTTATATTTTCAGAGACATGTCGTGGCACACTTAGTTTGATACATTATATCCATGTTGGTTTTCATAACGATATTACTTCTATGTTTGATTTGATTTCATTGCACATGATATCCTTCTATGTATGTTTTCATAACCATATTAGTTCTATATGTTTGATTTGATTTGATGGCCTCGATTATGTGACCATTATGGATATGATATATATGATATATGATGTTATGTTATTGTTAAATGATATATGATATATGATGTTATGTTATATAATGGTTTTGAAGGTTCTTGGGTGCAAGATCATTTTTTTCAAGAGATTCAAGTGTGGACTTATATCAATTTTCTTATTTTAAGCACGTGGTTAACACACTCCAAAGTGGGACAAAATGTACACAATTAAAAATGGTCTTGAGGGATTTATTACAAGTCATTTTATATGTTTTTAGTGTACTTACAATTTATTTGTTAAGTATTAGTCCAAATTAAACTTGTTATTGATGTGTGTAACAATAAGGTCCTAATTTGAATTCACTTGTAAAAAAATACAGAAACATTGTAGAACTTAGTTGGCACAAGATATGCAAAAATATTCTTAACACTCTATTTTGTATTAACATGCTTTAAAAAGAGATCAAACAATCATTAGAGTATTTACATGGTAATGTGTTAACCTTGTTGCAATCTCATTGATGCGAGCCAGTAGTCATGCCCAGTCATGCCCGAAGATCGTGATCCAGAAAAATCACCACCAACACATTCGATTGGGGGTATATGCCTTTTTTGGGTGCTATGGAGGGCTCTAGGAGGCCCATTTTGGAGTCGAACCACCTTCATCCGAGCCTTCCTAACCCCTTCCTTGATTAATCCCAATTCAAACAAGTTTTCAATAAATTTGAAATGCTACAACTTAGGTGCCGGTCATCAAAAATGAACCATCTAGAGCCAAAACTCATGAGCTCCGAGATGTCCAGCTTCAATAAGATTACACCAACATCTCAGGGTCAAGCATTCTGAAATCCTTCAAATTCATTTCAAACTGCCTTTTGTTGTGATTTCTTAGAAATGAATTGTTGGCTGAGGTGAGTTAGAATTCATGCCTCGAGACATCGTAGTCACTTAACAACTTGCAAAACATTCCTCTAATGGCTAGGTAAATTTAAGAGGAGGCAATTTCGTATGAGCACATGTATTATGATCAAGAATGGTACTTCATGGCTTAGTCCCTTAAGAATTCCATTAAGTTCAACTGTGATATCACATATTTAACCCTGAATTGTCGAATTCATAAATTTATTGGTATTGACATTAGTTTCCTAAGTCTCCTCTAGTCAAAAAATGTATGGAATTTTATGAGCCTTTCAGTTGTAAAATAACTCCGTCATTTTTATTGTGTAGCGTAAGGATTGTGGGGGCAAACAAATTTTGCCATAATTTGGTAAAAATGGGTGATGGCACTCTAATCAGATAATAAATAATAGTGCATTGTACAACTTTCATAGCAGGGTGAAACTATAGGAGGTTTTAAAAGTTTAAATTACAAAATTTCAATGGGTGTCTATTAAAGTTTGAAATGACTATCGTTTCTTTAGGCTACTTCATTCGTGGCATAGTCCCTTAAGAGCTACTGAGACCTATATGGAAAAAACTGATTCAACTTCTATATTACTAGTTTTCACTTTGGGACCCTTAAGAGCCCCGACCTCAAAAATCTTCAAATCCTACACTTACATCATGGGACCCTCATAATATAAAGTTTTTTCTCACCTCATGTAGGTGGACCCTATAAATTAATCATTCTAATTTTTCCAATCTAATTTTGCTGATATGCTCAAATTTGCATAAAATGATGTGAAATATGTGCTTAGAGCTTATTGTAAGGTCACTCCAAAGCTATATTTTGACAATGGTTAAAATTTCTTTCAAAACTCGAATGCCCTAACCGATTTGAACAACATGGACCCTCAAATACATACAAGTGATAGGCTAGTGTAAACTACTAAATAATGTAGAGTGAGGAGGTGTAAAACCAACTATGCCAAAAACATTGATGTCAACGTCAAAAATAATTTCCAAGGAGGCTTTTCATTGCAATTGACAATATCAGTCCGGCGTAGTCCCTTAAGAGCCCTAGACCAAAAAAACCGCTTCAATTCGATGGGTGATTACTCGACTCATGGCACCTAGAGATGTCTCTTGTTAGATCCTACACCTCAAGTAGGGACCCTCTACAATATCCTATCTCAATTTTTTCTCTCCAATCGGTGTCTCTCTTGCCTATTATTTGCAAAAATGCGTGAAATAGTGTACAGTTTGAGCCAATGTAAGGTCACAAATGCTATATTTTAGAAACGGTGGGTCATGGCACCAAACCGACTACGCAAACATGTCCAGGTGGCTAGGTGAAATGCTAGAGGAGGTGTCATTTTGGGTGTGAAATGACAATTGCTTCGCTGCTTCCGCTACTATTCATTCGGGCGTAGTCCCTTAAGAGCCCTAAGACCAAAAATTCAACTTCGACGGTGATTACTCTAAACTCTCATGGGCACCTAGAGATGTCTCATTAGATCCTACACCTCAATAGGGACCCTCTACAATATCTTGTCTCTATTTTTTTCCATCTCCAATCGGTGCTCTCTGCCCTATTGTTTGCAAACACATGAAATAGTGCAATTTGAGCCAGTAAGGTCAAACACTATATTTTGCAAACGGTGGGTCGTGGCACCAAACCGACTATGCCAACATGTCCGGGTGGCTAGGTGAAATGCTAGAGGAGGCATCATTTTTGGTGCAAGACAACGTCATCTGCTTCTTCCGGCTACTTCGCTTCGGGCGTAGTCCCTTAAGAGCCCTGAGACCAAAAAAAATGTTCAACTTCGACGGTGATTACTCAAACTCCATGGCACCTAGAGACATCTCATTAGATCCTACACCTCAGGCATAGGACCCTCTACAATATCCTATCTCAGTTTTTTCCATCTCCAATCGGTGCTCTTGCTGCCCTATTGTTTGCAAACGCGTGAAATAGTGCAGTTTGAGCTGCAAGTGTAAGGTCACAAAACACTATATTTTGCAAACGGGTGGTGGTCGTGGCACCAAACCGACTATGCCAACATGTCTAGGTGGCTAGGTAAATGCTAGAGGAGGATGCATTTTTTGTGTGTGACAAAGTCGCTTTTCCGGGCTACTTCATTCGCTTCATATAGTCCCTTAAGAGCCCCGAGACCAAAAAAAATCGTTCAACTTCGACGGTGATTACTCGACTCCGTGGCACCTAGAGATGTCTCATTGTATCCTACACCTCAGCATAGGGACCCTACAATATCCTATCTCTAGTTTTTTTCTCATCTCTCAATCGGTGCTCTCATGCCCCTATTGTTTGCAAACACAAAATAGTGCAGTTGAGCCAGCCAAAGTAAGGTCATCAAACACTATATTTTGCAATGGTGGGTCATGGCACCAAACCGACTATGCCAACACATCCGGTGGCTAGGTGAAACTAGAGGAGGTGTCATTTTGTTTCTGCGTGCTACAACATCGCTTTCTTCCGGCTACTTCATTTTGGGCATAGTCCCTTAAGAGCCCCGAGACCAAAAAATTTCAACTTCGACGGTGATTACTCGACTCATGGCACCTAGAGACATCTCGTCTGATCCTACACCTCGCATAGGGACCCTCTACAATATCCTATCTTCAGTTTTTTTGTTCTCCAATCCAATCGTGCTCTCGCTTGCCCTATTGTTTGCAAACACATGAAATAGTGCAGTTTGAGCCAATGTAAAGGTTGTCAAACGCTATATTTTGCAAACGGTGGGTCATGGCACCAAACCAACTATGCACACACATAGGGATGGCCTCTTATAAACACTTGGGGAGGTGTTGTTTTGGTTCTCTATGCTCCTGGTGCTTCTGGGCTACCTCCTCCGAGCCAAGAACCCCTCCACATAGTACATAAATTGTTGTTAGTTGCTTCTCTTTTCTTGTAAAACAATGAAAGCTTCTCTTAGCTTCGAGAATATAAAATTCTCTACTAACAGTGCCAACCACGTGAAGGTGGAAGCTTTTCTAGCACCACTAACCTACATAAAAGTGTTAGTCAAAGAAATTTAAGTTTAATCAAAACCATACTAGATATATACAAAATACACAAATTTAATAAAATATATGAACTTGAATCTAGAACTAACAAATTTAAACAATTCAAAGAAATTATATATACCAGATGAGCTCATGTAAATTCATTCCAATGTTCACCATCAGGATGTGAAAGTGGAAGCTTTTCTGGCACCACTAACCTACATAAAAGTGTTAGTCAAAGAAATTTAAGTTGAATCAAAACCATATACTAGATATATACAAAATACACAAATTTAATAAAATATATGAACTTGAATGATCTAGTTGAAAATTTAAACACTTCAAAGAAATTATATATACCAGACGTGAGCATGTAAATTCATTCCAATGAACCATCAGATCGGATCTACTCTGAATAGCGGACATGATTGCTTCATGATCTGACTCTCAACCTTCCAAAGAATCTTGTTATTAGGCCTTCCTCGATATCTATACAACTGAATATTTTCACTAGAACTAGATGCGAATATAAGAGTATTTTCCTGTGTGTCTCAAAGTCTTCAAACACCCAAACAAAGGAATTTTTTAATGGATACCATCGAAGCCAAGTTCCAATAACTACCACTGACCCTATAGGGTACTCAATATCTTCACCATCTATAACAAGAGAAGTCAACTTCTTTCTTTCCTCGATGCAACGACATAAGAAATAGTTTGTTCCTTCTTCATTGTCTTCTTGTCATCACAATAATCTAAAACACATGTCCTACAAAAAAAAAAGGTTTCAACTCAAATTTAAATTACATATTAATTTCAATGGACATAACTCAATACAAAAATTGTAAATAACCATTTACCTTGTCACACAAAAATCAAAATTTCATCAAAGTCCTTGGATGTTGCAACTTCATCTAGAGAAACAAGTCATAATGCCTGTGGAGGTTGATAACTGGGAAGCGGAGTTAGAGGCCTACAAATCCATCCATCCACCCATTCTTGTGAATCACACTCAACAGTGAAAATTCGATACAAGATGCACAAAAACATGCCAAATTTCTTGTCCATGTGGCCCACAAAGTAGCGTCTGAGCTACAAAATGAGTGCATATCACTGAACCTTGTGAGTGTCATACAATCCTCATAGTTAGCAATTTTTTGTTCCTCTATCAACCAAAAATATCTACGAACTATGGAATTTTCTTGAGAACCTCGGGCCATGTTGTCAATACACCATTCCACTATGCTCTTTGCATCTTTCAATTTAGCACCATCTTTGTACTTCAACTCTTCTCTTGCAAGAGCTCTTTTCACACATGCCCCTACACCATCATGCTCTCCTTTTCCATGTCCAACCTCAATGAAACTCCAAATATGTTACACACCCATCTTGACGTGCATCCTTCTCATCCAATAAAACATTCATGCATTCTTAAACTGAGACGTGTAATTATCTGACCATATATAATGTTGATTGAAGTGGATGTCCCTATCAAAAAAGTTTCCATAAAATAACTAGAAACACCCTTGCACAAATTCAGTAGAATGAGTACGATCATCACTGATATAAAAGTGGTACTCTCTTAAAAAAATTGATCATTCTTTGTACTATCAGAGAATGTATAAATGTTATATGCACAAAAATGGCAACTTGTACTGAGTTGTAATATTGCGATTGAACCTCCATTTGTGGTTGTAAATGTGTAATTCTCTGCAAAATCGACCACTGAAACAATAGTACCAATAGGAAATGTGTCCTTGCATATCTTGAACTATTCATCCAACCATCGAGCTCTGTGTGTATGCCTAACATACTCATAAACAATTTCATCCTTAAATTTTCTCATAAATTGAAAAACATAGGCATATGTTCTATAACTAGCTCACACCATTTAGACTCCTTTCCATCTTTCAACTAGTATGGTACTAATTTATATTTATCAAACTCAACTAAATTATGTCCTATTACACCTTCAATTTTCTCATGGATGCAACTTTCCAATTTAGGTAATCCGCCGCATGTACCACAACTTCCATCTAAACAATCTTGACTATAAAAAAATTGTCCAACTTCTCTTTCACAAAATATCGTAGGAATGAAATCCCTAGAAGATATTGGTGGAACTTGAACACCACATTCCGATAACATAGTTTTAGAATGAAAATTAGAATGAATACGTAAAAATTTAGCATAATGCATCGCAAATTCAACATGTTGCCTACAACAACAAGTGGTGCAAGCGTGGTTGATTTTCACATAGAATGGTTTCAACATTTCAAAAAAATGTTGACTAATTTTAATTTCTAGATGCTCTTGTTCAAACTTACGAAAAAATTGAGTTTGAGTCATATCTAAGAAATGCTTTGGATGTGGTTCATGATTAGTAGAACCAACTCTCTCATTTTTACAACATCTCTTGTATTAGGTGAAACTCTAGTGTTATCATGCCAAAATTGAATAACAACTTCTCTTATAACATCATATATATCTTTGTCCTTACATGCGTGCTCTAGCAAAAAATGCCCAAAAATCAATGTTATTGAGTGATTGAAGGATATTACGTCTTTCAATTGCTTTCATTAGAGTTTTTCGATTAACTTTCAACATTCGACTTGTTTGCATAATCAAACATTGTTTTTTTTTGATTCACTTACAACACTAGTAGCAAGTACACGATGCACAATATTATATCCCTAGTGCATCTCTCTTGACACCAACAATGTGATATGCATCATGAAGGTTTTCAACAATTGTAGAGGTTTGACCACGTATATTAGATGTTGTTAATCCTAAGGTGTTTAATGTAGGTCTCATTTTAATCAATTTCATCAAACTAACCAACAACTGACATCTTTGGGAATCATTTAAAATTTCAAAATGATTATCCCAAATTTCAGTGGCTTTTCTTCTGATTTTCCATTCAGAAAGTTTTTCAGACATTGGTTTCAAAATGTTCTCATCAATTTCAATAAAATAATTAGGTTTCTTACGTAAAATCCTAGGAGGTGTTTTTGTCAAATTTTGCTTGTCTACAATTTCAACCTGAATTTCCTTATTCACATTTTCATTGTCTCCTTCAATTTCAACATCAACTACATCACGAGTATTTAATTCTTCTTCAACATTGATAGTAAAAACATCTTCATCACGAGTATTTAATTCATCTTCAACATTGATAATAGAAACATTACTTGGTTCCTCATTGCTTACAATAGTAGGGGTCAAGATGAACCTCTTCTTGATTCACGAAGATTCCGCATTCACTCAACATTTTGAAATCTTTTTACCTCTAATTCATCTGGTGTTTTTTTACTTATTGACTTTTTTTGACTTCGTTTCTTGTCTCCCATGATGTTTTGCTTCCGGTGATAAGAAAAACATGTGTAGAAAGTGACATAATTTCATAGTAATTCATACAATAAGGTCAAATAGTAAAAATCACATGGTAATTCAAACATTGGGATGCATGTAAATATGATTTAATAACCATGATCATGATTTATAAACCATGATCATGGTTTTATAAAACTTCAAATTTGATCATGATTCATATTAAAACCATGATCATGGTTTATAAACCGCTATCATATTCTATCAAATCATCAAATCCACCCTCAAGGCTCGAAAATCTTTGTTTTTCCCCAACCAAAGCTATGGAGGTCATTATGGCATGTAAAAGGTCAAAAATTCAAATTTTCTCTTCCGCAGACTTGAACCATGCTGAAAAATTGAAAACATCTCACAAAAATGGTGCCATCACATAGGGAGACTATTAGCTTTTTAGAAATATTGATTTTAAAGTGAATAGAATAAGATAAATATCATTTTATAATTTTTACTAACAATAGGTCTTTAAGACATTTTTCCCCGAATGTTCATGTCTACGTTTAAGACTACAACTTTTGTTTCACTTATCAAAATGTGATAAAACCTATACCATCCCAAGCATGGAAAATTATATACATCGAAATTATATACATATTAAAAATATATATATATTTATTTATATTTTTTTTGATATTTTTTATATAGTTATGGGGAAAAAATGGGAAAGTGCTCCATTTTCTAAAAAAATTTAGACCACTTTCACGGAAAAAATCATAAAAAAAATATATTGCTCAAAAAATACAAAATAAAATCCATCCCAAGATAGACAACGACATCTAACTTTTCACCAAAGGAAAAAAAAACAAGATTTGGTCATCCAAATCACGGGCAAACGGACTACAATCTTATAGGTTTTTTCAAAAAAAAAAACCAAGTCATATAATTTTGAGTGTTTAATATAGCTAAACTTGTCCATTTTTTTAAAAAAATTAGTAGTTTAGAAACTAGATTCTGAGATGCTATGATTCATATTTATATAAATTTCACTTGTTTTTTTGCAATATGATGTCCACTTATGACTCAATTGGTTTGGTATCATGGTCGGGCAAAGGGTTACTAAAAATTTCAAGTTTGTGGTTTTCATGAGTTGGTGTGGATGATGCAGACTTTGGTATGTACTGATGTGACCATTTTCGAACAAATATTGAATGAGATGCCTTCATTTTAAACATTGATCGCTGGAATGTCCTACACATCGGGTGATAATAAGCAATAAGATTTATCTTCAAAATTATGCCCTTTGGGGTGAGATGGATAAATTTGGAGAGGTGATGGAAAGGTGATAAGATTTCTATCAATGAGTTGTGGAAGAAAAACATTCAGTGGGGTACTAAACTTAGTGAAGGTACACCTATATGGTTGTGATCAAAGCTCCTTAAGTTAAGATATTACATTTACATTGGTTTATTTATCCATGGGTTTAGTTGTAGGTGGTTTGAATAGTGGTTTATTGTGAAGACGAGCGGAGGATGGGGTTTGTTCTTGATATTTAAGTTTCCCTATAGACAAGAGTTTAGTCTCACGAAGATCGAGGGTATGGTAAATTTATTCGAATGAAGGAGAAGAGTCAAGGAGCACACTCTCATGTAGTGGCGGACATAGACTAGGAATAAACAAGTCCTAATTCAGACTCGGTCAGAACATTGGTCATCTTTGCTAAATTATTTTTGTACTGCAACACATAATCAGAAAAGTGTTCATTAGGAACTTGTTTTATTTGTGCCAATTGAACATAGGAAATCTTAAAGCCAATGTGTATAGAAAAGTGGGCGAGGAAGGTGTCACCGAGATGTGTGAATGAGATGACCAAATGGAAAGGTAGTTCACAAAACCAAAGACATCGTATAGTCTTACGTTTTTTCGATTGAGAAATAACTTAGCAAGGATAGTATGGTCATATGCATAATTGAGACATGTTACGGGAAAAGCATGGAGATGTTCTTGTGGATCACTATGGCCTTTAAAGATAGGTAATTTGGGAGAGATGAAGTTTTGTGGTAACGAGTAAATAGATATGTTTGGTGCAAAAGGAGTATGCAATAAGGATGTGGAATCAATATATGGCCCGGTCCTCTAGAAGTGGAAAATTGAAGTTGGCAATTTTGATTTTGCAGATCCCGATATAAAGAGGTTAAATCAGGATTGTTGGAGGAAGACCCTATCTCAATATATGAGGAGTGCTAGGGTGGGTAAAGGTAGCGGTAGGGAAATAATACGAGAAGAAACATAAATAGGTGGATTGGCAGACTGAGAGCCAAAGAAGCAACAACAAAAGCATAAGTATCGCAAACATACTTAAAGAGATTAAAGCATGCAATACATGAGGAAGATGGGTAGGGTTTTCATGTAAATCTTCTCAAAAGTCAATAATAGTGTTAAGTTTCTCTTATTCAAAATTTGTATGCCATGTCTAGTGTCTACATCATAGGATTTTTCACTATCACAAGCTTTGATTTCGTGAAGGGTAATACATGTCATAACTTGGAATTATCTAGAAGATTTTAAGTCGTGGAAGTAGTCAGATTTCCATGGACCTAAAAGTATGATGGGTATGTATAAGGAGCTCACAATATTTAAGAGAACCAAAATGACTGCCACGGGTAATCAATCATAAAAAGGAAAAAAAGAATATAAATTCACAAGTTAGGTTCACTAAAATGATTGACTAAAATTGGGGAACTAGGGCTATCCTAGTGTGGATTTAGTTAATCTAATAGGAGGAATAAAATGTTGTAAAATGACTAAACTAAGAGATTATGTAAAGTAACTAAACAACTAAAATGATTAAGCTAAATAGAAATAAATCATGTATGTGTAAGAAGACAAAAAGGAAAGGACTTAGTTGATTATAGGTGGAGAAATCTTGGTCACAAATTTGGTCGTAAAAATCGTGGAGGAGAAATGGTTGTGCCTCGGGTCCTACGGATGAAAAATATAAACTCGTGACTAGATCTGGGGCATTTAGGAAGGTACTCGGGCATTTGGGAAGGTATCGGGGGTGCCAACAAGAACTCTATTCTATTGTCTAGATTTCGTGGTATCTCAAATGCTCTATGACTAAGTTTCACAAGGTTTGAAGTTTATTTTGAACCCTCATTTTCTATCACACTGGGTTTCCCGAGTCATGTGTATGCCCCGATTTGGAAGAGAGATGTGAAGACATGCAAGAGAGGAAGAAGTATCAAAACCCTAAAAATAAATATTTAGAATGAATGGGTCGATCGACCTCATCTACCACAATAGTGGTCTTACTACTTTGAGCGATGCACTCCATATTGGACCCAAATGTAGTTTTGGTGTGTATGTGCATAAACTTCCCACAAGTGCTTTTGTTTCATCCACACCTACTAAAGTGGCGAGCAATAAATAAATGTAAAATGTACTAGCATGTGTGCATGGAATAGAATAGAAAATAAGCCCTCCTCCTATGTTGTGTGTATGATGCAAATTCCCTAGCATTTGCCTTAATTATGGAGCTATATGGATGCAAGATGTAATTGATAGATGCACTCCTAGGTGGCGTGATAATATTAGATGTTTTTAGGTCCCTCATTGGGTCTCATAACTTTATATTTATAGGGTTCTCTTGCTCTAATTTCGTAATTAACCTCAAAATGGCTGACTATGAAATAGATAAGTACAAAAACCGTTAGTAAGAATCCCAAAAATGTGGGAAATCTCAAGAAGTATCGGGGCACCCTGTGGGTCCAAGGCACCCATGGGCACCCCACCAAGGCTAAAATCACAGAAGGTGCCATAATGACTGGGCACGCGATGTAAAATGGCAAGAATTATGACGTAAAATAAAATAATATAGCCGTGGGACATGGGTTAATTAGTACTTTCTTCACTTGAGAACCTTCTAAATAGGAGTATGAGACCGGGATAAATATTTTTCTAAAGTGCTTAATTTTGTAACTACAATTGAATTACTTGGGCACATGCATTTACTTGTGTACCTAGGTGGTTGCATTGTAATTTTTATGTTGGTTCATTTGGGTTTTGAAATTTATTTTGTAGAGAGACTAAGTTCATTTGTTTAGAGGAACAACTAAATTAGAACACTTGTTGGCCTTTAATCTTACTTAGATGATTGTTGTTCCATATTCTATGTATTTCCCTCATTGCATCTATTCTTAGCGTTGACCATCAACTAGAATTTCTATAACTATATACAAGGATTCATTTTGTAAAAACCATATGACATAACAATTTTCTTCTCTACTTAATTAAATTTGAACTTTTGCGTGCTCTATTTCAACTAACTAGCTATTTCGGATATTTTAGTTGCATCAACATAAATAAAATGATAGTATTTACTTGATATGTTCCAAAATTTAGCAGGGGCTCTTCATATGGATTCCCTTTTCCATATAGATTTAGCTACGAAATTTATTGATTATGGTGTCATTGTTCCAAGGGTCCTAGTTATTAAATATTATAATCAATCATATCCATTTTCAATTACTTGTGCTTCGATTTGAATAGTCACCATATGGTGGAAAAAAACATAAACATGGAACACCACTAAATTTTGTTCATTATTTATTTAAGAAATACAGACACTAGCATACCTATCTTAGATAAATCTATGTAAAAGACATCGAGAGATATCATTCTTGACGCACATTTTCCTCTTATGTCTCAAATCTAATATAAGCATCTATAGGATTATACCTCTTGGCATCTTTCACAAAGAGTTATCTAAGGTAGGTATTCTAGTTATATTATTATTTCCATGTTCTAAATTAAATATTGAATTAATCTATTTCTTTCTAAATATTATGGCATCGATAAATATGATGTCATAAAAATAAATAATTATTCCAATTCTTCTTCACCCTTAATTCTTTAGTGCACATCTTTGCTTTTATTTTTATTATTATTTGTATTTATCATTCTTATTTGATAATGTATATAGTTTTAATAAATAGATTAATTATATATTTTATTTTGAATATCAAATATGAATCAACAACTAAAGATTTTTTATTTTGAATATCAAATATGAATCAACAACTAAATATTTTTTATTTTGAATATCAAACATTAGTTGGTTATCATAATAATGATCAATAGATATTAAATTTAATGTCAAAAATAATGAACAAATTACGTCATTTCAACCCTATATGCCATCATTAAAATTCCTATCAACAAAATAATGTGATGTCACACTCAATCGACACATAACAACTTGTTTTGCTACATGTAACATGTGCACACACACCTTAAATCATTATGTGATTCATTTTCTTTCAACTAATAAATCTTACTATATTACATGTACACATGTACATGTTAAATGATTGTGTGACTTATTTCTTTGTTCAAATTTTACTAATCTTTAGTCAATTTTGATTACTCAATTTTTAAGGACATTAAAGCTCATGGGTCATATTATTTTGGGAAAAATTCAAGAAAGTTTTATAATTAACTATTACATCTTATTAGGAAATTTAAAGCCCATAGGCAATACAAATATTAACTTGTATTAATAAATATTGGTGATGATATATAATTTTTTTATTTATCATTCAAATTAAAAGAAAACGTTGAAAAATGTCAAGTCAAATTGTGAGACCTCCTAAATTATTAACCACGTAAACATTGAATTTTAATTATATTTGGACAAAGTGGTGGCAGTAAATTAAACATTTTTAATATTTAAGCTCAAATTTCTCTACTCATAAAGCAGTCATTTAAGCTATCGTTTTGAAAGACCCAAAGTTAAATGAATCCTTTGTAGTAGAAATAAAGCTAAATTAAAATCATAGGAAGCCTTTTTGCAATGTTATAATATGCCTTCGCGTCGGGCCTGGGAATAATTCAAATTGGAAAGTACACTGATGAATTGACTTGAGCGAAGAAATTACATTTGTGATCTCCAAAGCCTTCTGAATCATCTCCTGGGAGTATTTTCTTCAAATCTTTCACCTGCCTTCTATTGTCATCATCTACCGACACATTTGCACTTGCAAGTAAAGTATGACAATCTATCCAAAACCCGAAGCTAATCGAGTCGCATAGCCAGTACATAGCATACAAAAATACTTGGCTTATTTTGTTGCTCGCGGGCATCCAAGCATGAGTGCCCTCTGGTAAATGGAATAGAATTCGATGTAGGCGTACTTCACTTTTCGGCAATAATTTTTCCATCTCCACGTAGATAATGTGAAAACCTTGAGAAGAAAGCTCCTCACATTTTTCCTTTACCTTTTCTAAAGCCATGTTATGTGCAGGGAGGAGAGATCGCACATTGTCACCAGAAAAGCTAGCTTTTTTGCAGAGCTGTAAAGCAAGATGTCGACTGGATCACCAATTGCTCATCAACATGTGAAAATGCACTCCCACCGTGGAATAATGCATTGGAGATTGCTTCCTCCAGTCTTCTTCTTCTGTATTGTTTATACCCTGCATCAATCGGCGAGCGAATAACTAAAATAAAAGTCGCCATATAAAATAAACAAGAGTTCATGAGAATTACTATTCTTACATGAATTCCATGGACGGCTAAATATAATGGTGAGTATTACCCGAACGATTAACGCATGTTGCTCCCTCACTTGTTTCCACCGCTAAATCAACATTGGGCTTTCTTCGATATATAGTAACATTAAACTTTCCATCTCCACCAACATGTCCATTGCATTTCCTCCAATAGAGAGCAACCACGTGCATCCAGTGCGGTGAGCGAAGACAAGCATCCGAAATCAGAAGACAGTTTCTCGAGCCCTTTGCAGTTCTTTATGCGGAGTAACACCAAATTGATTAGGAAGAGTTGATAGCTTCTTGCAACCAGAGATTGTCAACTGTTCCAAACGGTTCAATTGTCCAAAAGATAGTGGAAGGCTCAGTAACATGGAACAATCACTTACCCATAGCTCTTTCAGATCATGCAGATTACCAAAACTTTAATCCATCTGTGCAACAACGTTTCACTACAAAGATGCTCGATAAAAGTGTTCCCTTAATTTTCAATTCAGGGAAAAAAAAAGTTAAAAAGAAAGGTGTTTCCTCAGTCTTACCTTGAAAGGTAGTGGGAAGTCATATGACCAACACACATAATTGATCCTCAACAATGATCTTAATGGCTTCATTGCTTCTCTTTCTCCTCGGGCAGATGCTCATTTAGTTGCTTGACGCGCTTGGCGAGGGCGCACATATACACCAGAAGCTGCACACATTCTCTGTTATTGCTAGAAACCTGCTCGATTTGATCCAGCACATACGCGACCACGGAAAGCCCTGCTGCGAGCAAAGAACTTTTTCTAGCTCTTTCGTCACATCACTAACAACCTTCCGCGTGACACGATCGACCTTTGAGATTAACTGCTTCTGTGCAGATGAGAACAACAACATACCCATTTTAAAAACATGATACAGTAACATTTACAAGATTAAATACAGACACGGTGAGAAAAATAAAGTCATGGACTACAACTGAAACGCGTTGAATACCTTGCCGCCATGCCCATGAACACTCTTCAACACCTTCTCTAACAAATCCTTCCCAAACTTGATGAAAGGAGAGAGTCGAGACGAAGTGGCAATTTCTTGTACAGAAACTGTGCTGCTACTCCCTTGTTGTGCCTGCAAATTATGATGATTTATAGATTATTATTGGATGTCCAAATATAAAACTAAAGTAATGGAGGTAAATTGTGATTACCGTTTTCATGGCAATGATAGTGGCGTCCAGGCGTTTCTCAATCAAAGAGATTGAGTCATCGATCTGGCTCACATCGCGGATCTCCAACAGAGGGCTTACATCCATCTCATTCTTATTCTCACTCTCGGAAGATGAACTTGTCAAACAGCTCCATGCGTTTCCCATTTCAAAGAAAGTTAGGGAGAACGGGTAAGAAGAAAATAGGAATGTGTAAACAGCCGGAAATCAGAAGGGAGCGAGTCAAGTTTGTTTCAAAATAAAAAGAGTTGCATATCTATGTTATAGCACTGGAGTGCGAATTCAATATTATTGTGGATATGATTGCTAACAAATGTAAATGCAAATTTACAGATGTAAAGAATTGGGATTTTACTTTTGGAAAATGTTGAGAAAATATTCGGTTCACTAACTTACTTTTTTAATCCGATTCCCTAATGCCTTTATCCAACAAATTTGGTTCACGTATTTGGTTCACGTATTCGCGGACGTGTCCCTGCAATAATTCTTGCACGTACATGGCCCCACTCTTTTGATTTTTCGTTCATTTCCGTAGAATTTCAAAAGCCATAAAATTTATCATACGTTAAGCAACGTTAATATTAGCAATCGTACGTGAAATGTACGATGGAAACGCCGAAGGGGGTCTTTTAAAGGAGTCAAATTAGAGGTAGAGAAACAATGGGAGGGGAAGATGGGTGAAGAATAAGGGGTTAAAGTGTGGAGAAGTGTGAGGGTGGCAAAAAAGGAAAGGGGGAATAATGTGAATTTCATGGAAAGGTGAAACAATTTGAAACAGAACCGTCCAACTACCCCAACGTCATGTGACAATCGCTAGTATTTTAGTGGACCTGAGACAAAAGTTTATTTTTGTCTCTAACTTATTTTCTTTTTTAAATTTTAATAATAAGTTAACTTTTGCGGGAACCCTAAATTGGGGGAATTTCTTATCAGTCCAGGTGGCTAGGTAGCTATGGTTAGGTGAGGGGATCGATTCCATTCGGCCAAGAGTATATCTCTGGGCTTCAACATGTGACTTGGCTAGGGGATGGGTACTGGCCTGCTTATGCTTACTCTTACTTCCCTCCCTCCGCTGTCGATGCTTATCTTTTCACCCTTTTCTTCTATGCATTTGCTGATGTCAATCCCCAAACTTTCCAAGTTACCGTCTCCACAAATAACCAGAAAAACATCAGGGCACTTCACCTCGACATTGCAGAGCTACAATCCATCAGTGAAAACATTTTTATCCATCGGCGGCGGAGTTGAGGGCATAAGAACCACCTTCGCCACAAATGGCAGCCGAGGCATCGCGACGCAACGAGCTAAACCTCGACTGGGAGTACCCCCAAACTGTTGCGGACATGCAAAACTATGGCCACCTATTTTCCGAGTGGAGGGTCGCCATTAATGCCGAGTCCAGATCCTCAGGCAAACCGCCTTTTCTTCTCACAACCGCAGTCTATTTTTCACGAATTTCTTTGCATGGGGGCCTGTGAGAGAGTACCCCATTGCCTTTGTATCTCAAAACCTTGATTGGGTGAACACTATGGCATATGATTTTCATGGCAAATGGGAACCTAATCGCACTGGTGCTCATGCGGCTCTGTATGATCCCCAATCTAATTCTAGCACCATTTTTTCAACAATATTAGGATTAATTTATTGGAGGTGTAAGAAGAAATCTCCAGTGTTGGCTCCAAAATCCATGGATAACAGAGGGATTTCATATGAGGAATTCATTCAGGCAACGATGCTATGCCAAGAATACTTGTTAGGGACTGGCAGCTTCGTCTCTATGTTAAAAGGTTTCGAACCGGTACCTACAATCAACTTTTTCAACCGGAGTAGCTCATCATCGATAAAGAGAATGCAACAAACAACTTCACCAGGGCCCTCTACACCTGTAAGTAGTTCTACTCCAAAACTCACAACTACATTTTATTTTGTGTGTGTTTCACGCTATAGGAGGTGGTATTGGTACATGCCTTAGATCTCTGCTCCTAGAGAGGCTCTCTGTGTATTATGGGAATAAATCCAACTTATATTTCATCATTTACCCTTGACCACAAGTCTCCACATCTGTGGTGGAACCCTACAACAATGTGCTCTCAACCCAACCCACTCACTTCTAGAGCACACTAATGTGTCTGTTCTGCTAGATAATGATGACATTTATGACATCTATCGTCGTTCCCTTGACATAGATTTCCCTACTAATTACAATAACCTTAACATGCTTACTTACTGGGTCAGTAATTATTTACATCTTTTGCATTATTTGCATGCCAATGTGACTCTGTTTTTTCATAAATTTACTTTGCTGTAAATAGCATTTTGTGTAGATCCCGATTTCAGAGTTCTTATTTGTCTTTGGCGGTGTTTTGGGTTTATGGTATTTTATGGTATTACAATAGGTTATATCTTCTTTAACAACATCTTTGCATTTTGATGGTGCTCTAAATGTGGATGTGACAGAGTTCCAGACTAATCTTGTTCCTTACCCTCAAATCCATTTCATTCTTTCAGCTTATGCCATTGTGGTCTCTACAGAGAAGGCTTATCATGAGAAAATTTCCATTGTGGAGATTACAAACAACACCTTCGAGCACTCGTCCATGATGGTGAAATGTGACCCCCACCACAACAAGTACATGACCTTCTGCCAAATGTACAGGGGAGGTGTTTTCCCCAATGATGTAAATGTTGTTTGTAAAACTGCCAATATCAACTTAAATCGTGAGGAAGATAAGATGATAAAGGACAAGAAATCATGCCCTTCCCTGTCACTACCCACTGTGGGATCTTCATTCAATTTGGCTGCCAAAATGCTGATTCCCAAAGGAGAAAAAATTGACAATGAATAATGGAATATGTTTCACATGATGAGGTACATTTTTATGTTCATGGTCTGGCTTTTTTTTTTGATTTTGAGGAATCTTTTGTACCATTTTTTCTCCCCAATTCCCTTTCCCTCCACTAGATTTTTGTAAATTATTGTTCCCATAGCTGTAAGGTTTCCCATTTCAAAGGAAGAAATGACCTCCAATTTGGGTCACCCCTCTCTTAGAGCTATATGCATAGCTGCATAACCTTACTTTTTGGATACATATAAGTCTATGAAAGAATAAAATAGGAAATATAATACTATGTGTCTTTAACACCTTATTTCAGTCTCGAGTGCCTTGATGCCCTGCAACTCTGTCCTATTCTTTTTAAATGTAAAATACTACAATTATTCATTTTATGTTCTCTTAACATGAAGAAATTAATATTTGTAAATTGTTTTTTAGGGCAGTATAAATTCAAGTGGGTTATACCAGCCACATTTATTTCTATATTCTTCTTTCTTTTCCATGTGCTTCGTGGAATTTATTTTGCCTTTCTCATTCTTATTCTCCTTCACTTATTAATAATGCTATCTATAACAAAGAATGCTCAAGGAGTTCCTTGACAAAGCCGGCTTCGATCAATTTCATTTTGGCTTCATAATTCAATAGATTTGGGGAGCGAGGTTCATAAATATTTGAATTCGTGTCTTTTCTTCTGATTTGGGGATTGATTAGTCTGTGGTATAAAATTGTGTTTATTATTTCAATTTTAGAACACAATTCAATTATAAATGTGTGAGATGTTAATTTTATTGGCTGACAGGTTTTTTTTAACTTCATTAAGGTTGGATTGCTGAATGTTGATGGGTACTGTAATTCTCTATCATCCTTTGTCGATAATGCTGTGGAGGAGGGGTTTATCCAGCTTGCTGCTCATCAGATCATTGTGTCCGCTCCCACTGCTCAACAATTAGTACCAAATCTTGAGGTGAGAAAATTATGCTTTCAATTTTCTAAAGCAATTTAATTTTTCTAGAATCCTACATTTTTAGAAGAATTAGTTGTTCTTCTCACTATATTTTGACATTTCCCTTACTGTAACATGATTTTTTAAAATTATTAAAGTTTAACTCATTCAAAATGAATTTGGAAAGCAAGAGATGAAGGATAGAATCCTTGTGACTTTCTTACTGTGCAAAAGACTAGATAGATGATGGAAAGTAGTGAAATAGAAATTTTAGACAGAGTATGTCTCCAAAAATGGTTTGCTCAATAACTACCGAGGTTTCACAAACAACATCACACAATACACCTAGCCATGGTTGTTATCTGGTTCTTGGTAATAAGCAATGAATAACGGTTAAATTGAATGTTATTTGATATATTGAATTCTCTTGTGGTGTTCCTCGCATTGGTGAAACGAGTAGATCAATCCAGGGTAGGGTGAAAGATATAACACTAACAGAAAAATTTACATCTCTTGCCACTTGGGATTATTCCTGGAGCCATTTGCTTAATATGTGTTCATCAAGACTTGCATGCTAGGCCCTATAGAATCTGCATAAGGCTATATAATTCATTTTTTCAGTCTGCATACAAGGTATTCTTTCCCTTCACAAATTTTCATTAGTGATCCATATGCACTTCTATTAAGAAACCATACTCCAGAAATATATTGATATTGATTTTTGGGTGATTCTTCTATTCAACAAAAACACAATTTATGTGCTTTTCAAGTGAAGAAACTTTGCAGCCATGCTTGGAATTTTTAAGCATTAAATATGCTCTTATTCCAAAGATGGTAGATGCAACGATAGTGTTATTTGCCAATAAACTTTCACAAATATCTGTCCAGCCTGATTGCAGAAAACTCCTTTATAAAACTCTTAATGTCTTCATTGTTGTCAATTATTGATTTCTTGCCTATTCTTGATAGCCAGGATTAGGACTGAACCAGTTCAAATCAATCAAAATCAGTAGAGGTAGTCGGATTCTGTTGTCTTTCTCCGCAAAAGCTTATTAGCTGGGACACAAATTTGATCTCTTGTGCTTAAAAAGGACCAATCGAAATATTTTTTTGTAGAAAACACATTAGGCTGACTATAAAAAGTCTTTACAAGTGTTAAAGAAAGTGCTAAAAATGACGAAAAACATTTTCCGTGACCGTCTTGTGATGTATGTAATAGTTTTGGAAGACGGTGTTTCCTATTCAACTCAATTCTTCAATTCTTTACCAAAAAGCCCAAGTATGACATTAATAGCAATCAAATTGAGTTCTGTACAACTGTCTTTGTGCACTTCAATTTCTAGCTATTTTCTGAACCATGCTTATGCTTTTTCGGCTTTGGACCTCTAAATACTTGAGAGTCGAAACTCTTCTTTCCAGATTTCCATTGCTGTGCTAAGTCTTGTTGCTGGGATTAGAGAGGAAGAAGAACATGGATGGAGCAACTAACAAAAGAGGTATGAGAGGCTAGATTGAAAAGTGCAGGATAAACTAAAGATGTTGGTGATGGGCATCCTTTTGTGTTGTTAGATCAGTTTAGGGAAAAGTCAAAACTTTTTGGAGCTAACAAATTCCCAGACTCGATTAGGTCAATGTATTACAATTCTTTCCCTGCACAAATGGTGCATCTCACGTGAAATTTCTTACATTCTTGCTGAAACTAGACAACCACATAATACCTTAATCAGAAAGACAATATCTTAATCATAAAATGAGTCACTGAAAGAAGTGTTCAATCAATGCCTGCTGAAGAAAGCAAAAACAATCTTACAAATGAAGGGTCAACTGTAAATATACTATTGATACAAGTCATTATGAAGCACAAAAAAGCTAAAAGAGCAGCTTGACAGAAGAAGTGGTTGATAAGAGCAGAAACATTCGACTTACAGATCAGTTTAGGGCAAAGTACAACTTGGGAACAGAGATAACTCTGTTCACTTTGCATATTTGGAGATAAAAATTTCCCAAATTCCATGAGGTCAATGAATGCCAAATCTTTCCCTACACAAATGAAGTATCGTACGTGAAATTTCCTACATTTTTGCAAACTAAACAACTACATAATACATTAAATCTTTTTCCTAAGAAGGACGACAATATGTTAATCATAAAATAAGTCACTAATAGAAGTATTCAACCAATGCCCTCTGAAGAAAGAAAAAACAATTTAACAAGAGAAGGGTCAGCCATAAACATACTATTTATACAAGAACAAGCCTATGTGAAGCACAAAAAAGCTAAAAGAGCAGCCCGACAGAAGCAGGGGTTGAGAAAATCTCAATACAACCATATCAAGAATTTTAAGTATTTTGGTGTCCTTTAAATGAGTGTCACCTTAACTTTACTGTGTATGAAGAGCAACATATGACCTAAACTGTGATCCTTCAAATTTCATTTTGTAAAAGAGTTTCTAGGCTACACTGTTCTCATATATTAGTCCATATGGAGAATGACCTGAGCTCCATGTTGGGGTCGCAAAGTGAGTAAGAGCATAGGAGCATGAGTATAAGAAGGTGAAGTGACAAAAGAAAACCGCTGCAAAATCATAGCCAACACTACTTTTGCTTCCAACAAGGCAAAATTCTGACCCACACACATAGTTGGACCCAATCCAAAGGGCATGAATGCCATTGAATGTCTTGAGGCCCTTGAAATACCTTCACTAAACCGCCATGGGTTGAAATCTTCAGCATCGTGTCCCCACAAAGTAGGATCATGGTGGATTGCAAGGATTGGAAGCATAAGTTGAATGCCTGCAGGAATTGAGAGCCTTCCAAGCTTCATTGGCTTGTATGTCTGTCGTTGTAGGAAAACTGCAGGTGGATAAAGTCTCAAGGTCTCATTTAGAATCATTCCCACCTACAAAAAATTCATTCAATATTTCATGTTACCAACCATAATTACTGTTTTTGAATTCAAATGGCAGTGCTTGTTTATTATTATTTTTTAAATTGGGTATTGCTTCCCAGTACATTCTTTGATTAAACTTTGCTAAGATAATATGAATAGTTTTTCGTTCCTTTTCTTATACCAACTGCTTACCCACTTACGTTTTAGTTCGACCTTCATTAGGATTATTTCACACAGACCCTATATCTGCAATTGAATTCTGTCGCCTA
This sequence comes from Taxus wallichiana var. yunnanensis, assembly GCA_018340775.1. NCBI lineage: Eukaryota > Viridiplantae > Streptophyta > Pinopsida > Cupressales > Taxaceae > Taxus > Taxus wallichiana. The sequence continues at coordinate 230,927,046 of CM031241.1, forward strand.
AATATATTTAAAATGTGCAATAACTAAATCTAAGGTTCTCTAAGGATGTCAGCAGGTTACCTCAAGGACAGAAATTTACAGACTTTAGTCAAATTCAAATTATTAAAGGCAGCAAAAAATGGTCATTACTATAATTTTACTAACTTCAAAATAATTTATGGTATTTACATGGAAATTTAGGACTGTGTGAGAAGGTCCTTACAATTTTGAGGTGACTTAAGTTGTCTGCGTCTGGATAACTGTTTTTCCCGCACACTTCCAACACCTCTCTGCGACCTCGCTCTTGCCAATCTTGATGTATACCCGACAATATTATGGTCCATGTCAAGAGGACTGATTTTGTTTCGTGACCGGAAAGTAGAAAGTCTTACATTCGTCAATGACTTCCTCTACAGTCAGGCTTGCAATATTTTTTAGATTGCCTCCCACCTGTTCCTTGTTCTCAGACATCAATAAACCAAGCAGATCAGTGCCGTACCTACCTGATTTTTCTATTTCAGCAGTCTTCTCCCTGACATGCATAACCTGTCTTAAGGATCTTCTTATTCCTTTCTCCACATTCCAGCGTTGCCTATTCTTTGTCGTAGGCAAAAACCTGTTGGGCGAAGCCACTCTCACACATTACATGCCAACGTGAGAAACAAAAGAAGTTATAAATTACACGTACTTCAGGATATGAATAAACTCTCCTAAAATATTAAGCCCTTTTTTCTTATTAAAAAAAATGTTTTCACAGAACAAATTCTCCTCAACTTAAGGACTATGAAAAATTCAAGAACAATACCAAATGCGCATAATTCTTATAAGGCAGTAGAAGCATTTAAGCTGGGAAGAGATGATTAGAAAATGACACTCCCAAAGCCATTGTTTCAAGAAAAACATAGCAAGGGCAGAGACATGTGCCCAATCAAATGTAAATAACATTCTTTGGTGATTTAAAATTTGAGAAATGCACTGCTACAAAACTAAAATTTATCACATGAAACCTGGAATATGAACAGAAACACTGCGAAATAATTCAGATGTAAGATCCATCTGTTTGGCCTGCATATTGAAGATATGCTTTCCCTCTACATAACTGCTACCAAATGCTGTGCGGGCAATAATATCTGCTGTGAGATTGCGAAACTCCTTGAAAACCTCAAGTTCTGACACACCTGACAACACCAATTTGCTCCATTCATCTAACATATTACTTCAAAGCTACAGATTTCTGGGTTATTTTCTAGTTATTATTCATCTTTAAAAGTCAGAAATTATGCATATCCTGGCTGCTAAAATTACAGAGTTCATTTGTGATAAAAATCAAGTTAGTTAATTACCATTTGTGGACGATTTTACTCCAAACCCTAGTCGCTGTCTTGAAATATTATTAACACTCAGTCTTGTTTGGATTCTAAGTTGGGTTGGGTGAGTTAATTTGCCATTTCTGGGAACCATCAGCAACTGGCCTTATTATTGCTTACTCAGTCTTACAAATCAGTTTTCTTCATATTCTGGTCACTTAAACCATAAAGATCAGATTTGATAAATCGCAGATTTGTTTGAGAGCTAGTTATAAGGGGAACATGTCCAACACCTTGTCGCCATTATTGGTTATAGTTGCATCAGTATAAGTTGACCCCTGTAGGATCAAATATACCATTCTAAGGGCTGAGTTGGAGTTCTAGAAATCGGAAAATTCACAGCTGAGCTGATAGTTGAAAGTATCCACATTGTTACATAAATTTTCCTAACTTCTTCTAGTCACTTTTCCATCAATAAATCTAGTCTGCAGTTAATTTTGTTGTGATTTCTTCGTTGGACAGTCACATCAATAAAGGAAGTGCCTGAATTCCCTTAAGCCAGAGATTGTCCCAAATAGGGGACATTACAGCAATAAATATTTGAATGTATTAATATGAAGCAAATTACATAGTAGCTGAAGATGAAAATGACTGTTGTTGTGTACTCATCATAGTCTTGAACAATAATACATTAAGCAAGGAAGAACATGAGAATCCATAACTAGCAAGAACATAGTAAGGGGAACAAGGAACTTATAAAACCATTTGTAGCCGACCAGATGTGTAAGACTACTATTATCATACTAAAATTAGAAAGGTAGCAGTACTTGCCTTCAAATATAATATATAAAGAATTTATAGATCACTTTCCTGTTCCCCAACGTCATATTCAGACACTCTGCCTCACCATAGAATTAAACAAGAATACGATGGATTGGGCTCAAATGGAAAGTTGGCAACACCCCATAAGTGGAACTTTCCAAGCTTCTTGAAAATAGACAAATCCATAATGATTGTTGTTTGCTGAGTACTGTTGTGTGTTACTAACAATTTCAGTGGTACAGTGTCTGAAACAGAGTATGAGACAGAGAATGAGGGCAGACTCGTATTTTCTAAATACAGTTTTCGTAATAGCAAATACAGTGTCTGAAACATAGTATGAGACAGAGAATGAGGGCTTCTGCTTATTGTGGCAGAGAAGAATACGAATGGCAAATGTCTGTAATTTTTTATATAAAGAGACTCTGATGCCCTCTGCACTATGGGTAATAATATCTCACATTTTGTTTCTTTCTTGCTTTGACTCAAATCTGGGTGTCTTACTATCATCACCATCTTTCAGTGTAACAGAGATAGCGATAGTGATAATGAAGAACAGTATATATGGAAGTCACGGGCTGGGGATCTTGGAAGAGGAACCAAAATCGAAGAAGACCAGGTACAAATTGTATCTCCTCCTATCACATATGAATTTTGTGTGCTTTTATTTGAATAACGTAAATACGAGTTCAGTTCTTTCACTAATAATATAAATGTGAGTTCAGTTCTTTCACTAGAAATACAAAATATTAGTTGGTAAAAACATAATTGGATTTAGATTTTAAACCTAGTGGGACCATCCCCATCACACCACTGCTAAACACAGTTGCACGGTTTCACAATAGTTCTCTTCCACTTGTTCCAGAGCTTTAGATACTCCTGACCTTGTTCGTCGGGACACACAAGATGAACAAATACCAATGAAACAAAACTTTAAATGAGAAACCAATATTAAACAATATTTAGAATAGAGAAAATAATGGATCAGGAGCAATTTTTAAATAATTAGTGTGTTATTTTCATGACATTACTCCTGAGGGAGATGCATGGTTATTTATTTTTTGCATGGTGCAGAGTTTTCACATGGGTGTTGTGGATTTTGGATGTTCTACTTATGCATTGGGACTAAGCTACACAGTTTGTCTGCAGCCTGCAGGTGCTGTGTAGATGGCTGATGCTGTGCACATGCCACAAACTAGCACATTATTGTGTAGGTTACACAGAATGTGCTGATGCAATATTGTGTTGTTTGTGGAGTTGCACTAAAATCTAGCTCACGGGGTCTTGCCTTACACCCCTCAATCATGCAAGTGCAAACGCTCAACCCCAATGTCGTCTATTGAGCTGCATAGGGTGTATCTTGGTGGTGTGAGGGACTGCACGATGGTGACTTTGCATGAATTGCCAAGGTGCTCAAGGTAAGAGTGGTGACGTTACATGAATTGCCAAGGCGCTCATGGCAATAGGGTTTTTGTTTTTTTGTTGGTCAAATGCTGCAATGTATTGAATCCACATTGCATAAGGTTTTCTTATTCAATGTTAGATCTGATCAGTCATTAGAAAAAATTTCTGGTAGTCTCAACGAGCGCAACTTCAACTTGGCTTTTGTATTTGTTCGATTTCAATCTAGTTTATCTCTAGCATTTAACATTTAGGATTTAGTATCGTAACAGTACCACCTTGGAGAATTGAACCGATCGAGGAAATACCAATTAATTATGTACTCCATATGTACTATTTTAGACTTTTGGGTGATGACAAAAAAACATTTGCGTAATGTTGAATAGTATGCAAAACCATTTTTAATGTCATCCATATTGGTCTTACAACAACATGTTCAAACAAGTATGCATAGTTTGCACTTCTGCAAATGCTTGAACAAGAGTTTCCTAAGGACATGTTAATAATGTATGTTATGGAATTGGCTTAAAGTAAATGTCACTCTTGAAGTAAGCAGAGTCAATCCAATTATCTATGGCGGTAACTAGCTTCTCTCAATATTTCTCTCCTTACAATTTGAATGATTTTTATTCTTATCATCATTGCACGACTTCTTTTGGGTCAACGATGGAGGAGGAAACTTGAATATTGCTGAAATTTTAAGGTCATCAGAAAAGTGGATGAATTGTTTATGTTCATGTAGGATAACATGTTCTTACTCACGCCTGGCATAATACACCATTACTTGTTTTGCATTTTGCAGAGTTTCAGTAAATGCTGGAAATTGTGTTGAGTTGGCAAAGACATCTTAATGTTGATGGATTTCTAGTTGGAGGGGCTTCTCCTCGAAGGTTGGCTACAAACTGTTTTACGCTCTTTATATCTTTTTGCTAAGTTTTTCAAGCTCTCTAGATTGTTTACTTCAATACAAATTTTTCTCATCCTGGCCTACAAAAGCTCGTGGTCAAGTTAGGCTTGGAGGTGACTTTACTCTTTGTTATGTGAGCTTGTATCATCAAAATAACTTCAAGTATAAGAGCAATGTTATTATGTATTGTATTTTCAAGTTACCCATCACATTATGCAAAGGCTCAACATAGGCATGCCTTGTTATTAAAGATGGCCTTTTTATGAAAGGTTGATGGTTTCTTGTTATATGTTTAATTCAACCTCAGTATTTTAATGAGATGTTTATGTCTGTCATAAATTTTCAAGTCACAATTGATAAACGCAACAATTCATTATAATCTTTGTTTTCATGTAGACTAAAGATGAGTTGCTTGGTGTTATTGATAGTAGAGAATTGTATCAAAGTTGAGACAATCAAAGCGAAGAACATGAAATGACAACTGCCGACAGAGAGACACTGACTCAAAATTAAAGTTAAGAAAAAAACCTCAAAGTAGCACCAAGGGAAGCAAACGGATCGCTTGAAGTTGGGGGTGGAAAGGTGTTCATATTGTATGCAAAGGGTTAACGGCATTTAGGCACCCTTTTGTATTTTATCATTGTATTTAAAGGGTTAACGTATTTAGACACCCTTTTGTATTTTATCTTATTTGATATTAATAAAATGTTTGTGGACCCACTTGTTGGGTAAAATATTCAAATCAAATTGTTTTTAATTTATAATATTCCTTACCAATCTACTCTGACATCATAAACGATATGTAGTCGCGATCGTTGCATTATATGATATTTGGTTATTATTTATTCTTGAAATTCAGATTTTTCATTCGTCAGAATTCAGTATCGTCTCTAGAGAGACAATAAAATTGAAATTAGTATTGTCTCTAGAGAGACAAAAAATTAGTATTTTGTATTGTCTCTAGGGAGACAATAATGATATTGTCTCTCAAGAGACAAAACTATATTGTCTCTCAAGAGACAATATGTATCAATCTATATTGTCTCCGGAGAGACAATAATTAGAGACAATATTAGAGACACCCGCTTTGAGACAATAATAGAGACAATATACAACTTTTTTATTGTCTCTATTTGAGACAATTTGGTCAAGTATTGTCTCTATTATTGTCTCAAAACACCCCCTTGTAGTAGTGATAAAACAACGAGTTAGTACCTTGAAAAATACGACGTCTACACGTAGTATGATCTGGAACATGTTACCGCCCACATGCTCAAAACCTGCAATTTTTTTTTTTCTTGTGAATGATCAGATAGCACACCTCTATTATCTGGTGAAGAATGGAGAAAAGAAAGAAAATCTAGAGTAGGAGGGGTGGTTGCGATAACATGGGGGATATCGAGGTCAATCCCATGGATGTGAGGATATGCCTTCACTATCTCCGTTAGTGTTGTTCCTTTTACCCCACCCAAATCTACTACGCTCTTTAATTCTTTCAAAACCTCATAGCAATTCACAATCTTATCAATTGTTGTCATGGTAGTGGACACCAAGAAATTATTGATGAACATCTAAGTATTTATTTTTTGTTAAATTAGTGAGACTTAGATTATTTCTATTTTTGACGATTGTTAATCTAAATGGAGCTTTGGCACATGATATGATAGTGTTCAATAAGACTTTACGTTTTCATAAAAAGATGAGCCTTAACATTTCCATTCCATATCTCTCATGACAAGAATTCCGAATCGATAGAGATGCACCAAAATCAATTAAAAAAGAAATGGTGGGATTGGAATTACATGACAAAATGAGGTGCAAAAGTTAATTTATGAATTGAAAAAACCCTTATTATAATAACCAATCATTAACATAAAAGTTAAAATAAAGTAAGATACTTTAGTTTAATATGATTGCTACCATAATTTGTAACTCATGTGCAATTGCTAATTAGTTTAATATGTCTTCGTGTGCGTAATTGTGTTGTCAACAACCAAAGCTGAGCATTACTTATCCATTCTCAAGATTTATTTAAACATATATCTCTAAATGTTTCGAAACTGAGGCACGACCAAATTAGTACACCTCACTATGGGATGGATGTATTACTATTAATATATATTCAATTACTATAAATACAATTGATTACTTAGACTAAAGATTCAATGGCAAAACTATATATGGTATTTTGGTCATAGAACCTGGAGCACAACATGACTCCGTACGCTTGGTGGTGGACTTTTTCTTAGGTAGGATAAAGGGAGGTGAACATTTTAGCAGGAATAAAACCATCTTCTATGGAATACGAAGCCTCGAGAAGAAACCACGGATCGAGTAGTTATGTTACAAAAGTGGTCCTTTGTTTTCATGCATTCAAGAGATTGGAAGTGTGCCCATCCATGTACTCACATTGCACGTTGTTGTAAAACTGGCTCCATATGTAGTTGAACACCCACATATGCAAGACCATCCCTTGAGAGTTATCTAGGTATGGGAATTGCGTAGTAGTGCTAAGATACACTTTTGCAGAGGAGTAGAGAGCAGAGAGATATCAAAATCGATTCCATCAAGAATGACCTCTCCACTAATCTTGTCTTTGAATTAATAAGTGATGTCGACACATGTTAGAGATCCATACCCATAATCTACTTATCAATATAAATGAATCACTTCTTAAACAATAGCTATCTAGCATTGTTTTCCATGTGTTTGCAACACATCAACAAAGCAGAAGTGATGCCAAGGGTTTTGAGAGTTTCAAAAGGGGATATAATGTGGACAAACATGAAGTTGCATCCTTAAGCAGCCAACCAAATTTTCAATCCTACATTTTTATAACCATTGACAAAAGGTCCTACAGGATTACACTTGTTATTGTGGATTATTTGTGGTATCATAATAAAAAAATAGTAGGGCTTTAACTCACAATGGACAAAAAGAAAAGAATGGTAATAGGATGGTTTGAAACTATCTTTTGGGATGTGTTGATGTTCGGCAATTTCGATGTCATGGATTTCCTCAACATTTTTACTATGCATTCAATGAATATAAAGCGGTTGGTTATTTACCACATATTAGAGGAACATTGAACAATTACAATTTTTTCCTAAATAGCATTGGTGTGACTTTAGTTGCCGAAGCTTTTGTGAATGGTTGAAAAACAAGGGTTCTATTTTCCTGATGTAATAGATTGAGGCCATTAATTTCCATTGTGCAAGTTAGCAATCAGTAAGAAATGTTTTTACAATTTATAGTGAAGAAGTGTCGATGACAATGGCATGTGGATTGACATTTGACCCGGATAAAAATATAGCCACGAGTTAAGCACTAGATCATTTCCATAATTACTACTCTTTCCTTTTTGTCCATTGTGAGTTAAAGCCCTACTATAATTTTTTTATTATGATACCGCTAATAATCCACAATAACAAGTGTAATCCTATAGAACCTTTTGTCAATGGTTATAAAAAATGTAGGATTGAAAATTTGGTTGCGATGCTAAGGATGCAACTTCATGTTTGTCCACATTATATGCCCTTTTGAAACTCTCAAAACCCTTGGCATCACTTACTTTGTTGATGTGTTGCAAACACATGGAAAACAATGCTAGATAGCTATTGTTTAAGAAGTGATTCATTTATATTGATAAGTAGATTATGGGTATGGATCTCTAACATGTGTCGACATCACTTATTAATTCAAAGACAAGATTAGTGGAGAGGTCATTCTTGATGGCATCGATTTTGATATCAAGGTGACGACGAAGCACTATGATGATCTCGTCAAGGCCATCTCTGCTCTCTACTCCTCTGCAAAAGTGTATCTTAGCACTACTACGCAATTCCCATACCTAGATAACTCTCAAGGGATGGTCTTGCATACGTGGGTGTTCAACTACATATGGAGCCAGTTTTACAACAACGTGCAATGTGAGTACATGGATGGGCACACTTCCAATCTCTTGAATGCATGAAAACAAAGGACCACTTTTGTAACAACTGCTCTGATCCAGGGTTTCTTCTCAGGCCTTCTGTATTCCATAGAAGATGGTTTTATTCCTACTAAAATGTTCACCTCCACTGTCCTACCTCAGAACAAGTCCGCCACCTGTAACTGTGCAGGAGTCATGTTGTGCTCCAGGTTCTATGACCAAAATACCATATATAGTTCCGCCATTGAATCTTCAGTCTGAGTAATCAATTGTATTTATAGTAATTGAATATATATTAATAGTAATACATCCATCCCATAGTGAGGTGTACTAATTTGGCCGGGCCTCAGTTTCGAAACATTTAGAGATATATGTTTAAATAAATCTTGAGCATGCATAAGTAAAGCTCAGCTTTGGTTGTTGCCAACACAATTACGTACACGAAGACATATTAAACTAATTAGCAATTGCACATGAGTTACAAATTATGGTAGCAGTCATATTAAACTAAAGTATCTTACTTTATTTTTAACTTTTATGTTAATTATTGGTTATTATAATAAGGGTTTTTTTCAATTCACAGTAACTTTTGCACCTCATTTTGTCATGTAATTCCAATCCCACCATTTCTTTTTGAATTGATTTTGGTGCATCTCTATCAAGTTTACTATCGTGAGAGACGTGGAATGGAAATGTTAAGGCTCATCTTTTTATGAAAACGTAAAGTCTTATTGAACACTATCATATCATGTGCCAAAGCTCCATTTAGATTAACAATCGTCAAAAATAGAAATAATCTAAGTCTCACTAATTTAACAAAAAATAAATACTTAGATGTTCATCAATAATTTCTTGGTGTCCACTACCATGACAACAATTGATAAGATTGTGAATTGCTACGAGGTTTTGAAAGAATTAAAGAGCGTAGTAGATTTGGGTGGGGTAAAAGGAACAACACTAGGGGAGATAGTGAAGGCATATCCTCACATCCATGGGATTGACCTCGATATCCCCCATGTTATCGCAACCACCCCTCCTACTCTAGATTTTCTTTCTTTTCTTACCGTCCTATTACCAAAAAGAAAAGAATGGTAATTATGGAAATGATCTAGTGCTTGACTCATGGATATATGTTTGTCCGGGTCAAATGTCAATCCACATGCCATTGTCATCGACACTTCTTCACTATAAATTGTAAAAACATTTCTTACAATTGCTAACTTGCACAATGGAAATGAATGGCCTCGATCTATTACATCAGGAAATTAGAACCCTTGTTTTTCAACCATTCACAAAAGTGTCGGCAACTAAAGTCACACCAATGCTATTTAGGAAAAAATTGCAATTGTTCAATGTTCCTCTAATATGTGGTAAATAACCAACCGCTTTATATTCATTGAATGCATAGTAAAAATGTTGAGGAAATCCATGACATCAAAATTGCCGAACATCAACACATCCCAAAAGATAGTTTCAAACCGTCCTATTTGCACTAACAACCACCTTATCACATTTAATAAACGGTTATCAACATAAAAATATTTCGCAATAAAAAACATAATATATTAAAAATAAACATCGACATATATTATAAAGTCTCAACAAAATCAATAACTTTAAATGTTATTTTTTAAATATTAAAATGTTTAGTTGTTGACTATTCATTAAAAAAACTTAAAATAATTCAAACACTAGTAATTTATTAAAAATTCCTAATCTTTATTTAATTTTTATAAATTAAATTCCAATTTTGAATAAAACTAACATGAAATTTAAAACTCTTACCGTACTTTTTAAAACTCCAAAATATTATATACACGTAAAATTCTGAACATCGAAATGCAAAGAACTCCTGTCGTATTTCTTTACCCCATCGTCCACAGCACTAACCGGATCATCTTTATTATTTGTTCTAACTTTTAAGTTCTCAGGCGAGGAAAAATTCATGAACGGGCGCAAAGTTTTTTCTGTAAATCTTTTCGTTCGACATCTTTAAATTGTTTCCAACACTAAATAATTTTAATATTCTACCGCATATGAACGGAATTCTTGTGAAGTCTTCTCACAAGCTAGCGACGAAGTTGAAACAATGGATCGAGCTACAGATGAAAAACACAGACAATCGAATTGAAAATGAATTTTCTTCGTCTCCTCTCCTCCGATGTACTTAATAAGCGACATGTTTACGAGCTAGGTTCACGATTCATGCTCAAAATTCATGCTTAATGATACTGGTTTTCACACATCTGGATGTTTGTGATGCATTAGTTCAACTACACGCAGCGAAAGGATGTGGAAGGGGATGACAGAGTATTTCCATGTTCCCAACCTTTCGTTCTAGTTTAAGATGCAGAAATCAAATTTTCCTGTGATTTTTCATGAGGCGAAGGGCAGGGGTGATTTCGGGTATTGTTGTTGGTATTTAACATTAAAATAATATTTCTTTCACATGTGTCAGAGAGTGCAGGCCTAAACTGTCATCACGCCATCATGCCAACCTTGCCGCCTCTGGGAATGGTGGCCGCCACAAAGCACAAGCCAAAATTTCCAAAACATCATCTTTATCGATTAGGTTAAACTGGCCATGGGAACTCTCCAACTATCGCTTGCCACGTGTACGGTAGAGGTGCTTGGATCATATTAAAATATCAATATGTCGACGACGTACGGCTTTCATCCTATCCGATACTGTCGTGTCTGCTGTCAGAGGGCGGAAGCCTCAGCCCCATAGTGAAACGCCTTCGGCGTAATTACAAGTATACATGCCCAGGAACAGAAAGCACGATAGAAGAACCATGAAAGATTCTATAAAATAATATCATCTTTTGCCACTAGTAGTGGGAAGGAAGATAACTGTTTCAGCTGAAAGGTTTCTTTAACTACTGTATCCCCCCTTCGAATTTCATGTAGCCTGCACCGATAAGAATGCAACAGTTAGTGTAGTATTTTTTTGCCTTTGATTTTCTGTCTACTAAGTCACAGCAATTGTAAGGATTTCAGGTTCAAATTTTTAACCTTTGAGATAATCTAAAGACTGAATGATAAATAATCAGTTCTGTTTTTGGATTTTATTAATTGTTTCTGGAATTGTCTACTATATTATTCTGAAGACTAAAGTTCTTTTTATTGTTTTGCTGCAGTGGAAATAGTGGAAACATCCCATATGATGCAACAGAGGAGCAACTAATAGAAATATGCAAAGAAGTTGAAGCTATCGAATCACAATTGAAGGAAAATTGTTCTTGTGTTTACTTTTGCAGCTTCTACTACCCTAAAGATGATATTTATTCCATGCGACAAAGTGGCTATTAGTTTCTTGAAGACATCAATGACTTACTTTATGCAATGTTTTACTTGTATTCCTCTGTACTTCTGGACGTGAAGTATTGGTTATGAGTAATATATGGGCTGAATATGCCTTTTTTTAATCTCATTGCAGTAGTTCTATAAAGAGAAAAATCTTATGATTCAAAAATTATATATGTTTTTCTATATACATAAAAACATCTCCTTGATAAATCATGCTAATATCCAACCCATGGATATAATAGGTCATACATGGCCTTGTGAGCAGTCTAATCTTATGAGTATTGTGGGAATGTAGAAAACATAAGCCGGTTGTTCCTGAATGGCAGAGGAATTAAATTTCTGCTTGGTTCCTGAATGGCAGGGGAACTAAGTGTTAATGTGGACCTTGCAGAAACTTAGCTATTCTCCTTGAAGTGATAGTTAGGGTAATCGCTTTGGATTTCCTCCATTTCCAATGCCACACTCTTCTCGAAAAATAGCCACGCAACTACAGCAACCAAAAATGCAACCTCTTGTTCTCACCCGATCCCACACCTCTCCATCCATTACGATCCAATCCCGCATGCGCAGATATGGCAGACTGTATGGAAAGATTAAGGCATGCACGCGTTGATTTACGAGTAATTAAAATTACAGCAGACACTAAAAAATTACAGTAGACACCGAAACAGTTCCAGACTCATCGACGGCTACAAGCAAGTTCATGGCTGTCCGGATGGCCTTCCCGCCATCGATTGGTCCGCTCCTGTACTCCACTTCGCTGTCTAATGTTCATTCCAACATAGCATTGTTCCTCAGACGATGACATGGATGGCAGAGTTTACACCGATGGTCGTTCCGCTGATGCACGCCGTCGATTTGCACTGACAAGTGGGTGCGGTCGGTGGTGAGTTAGCAGAGATTTATTCGTCGACCGATTAATCTCCATTATTCAAATGCCGCATGCACTGTTGTTAGAAGGGCCTGGTTTTCCAACTTAGAACACACCTTTCAGTAGTAAAAATATGACGCGGTGATGCAAGCGAAATATTTTTGAACGACATTAAGTAATGATGAAAATAAAGTAAAACACATGATGCGTATACAAGTGGTCATTAGTGGTGGGACCACGCTAATGCGGTCAAGTAACATCATCAAGTAATTAGGATTCATGAGTCCGTGCCTGGAAATTGACAGGTTGTAGGCTGTTTTTTGTGATTTTAACCGTATTTTACAGGTAAAATATTTAGAAACCATAGACAATAACAGGCTGAAAATTTTGAAAACCGTCAATTTTTTTAAGGGGTTTATTTAAAAACATAATATATATATATATATATATATATATATATATATATGAACAGATTATACATATATCTATAAAAATTTCTTGAAATTACAGCCACATGAAAGAGGTAAACCGTCAACAAATTTTGCTTTGACAGGCACAAATAATTTGAAATTCCAGGACTGTTCATGACCACTCAACTTTTTCCTATCTCAGAGCCAATTGTACTACACTTTGAGGTTGCGCACATGTGGAAAAAAATGCTAATCCCAAGTGGAGTCACCAATTACAAACCTAGAATTTGATTACGTCTACACTCGTTAAAAAGAAAATCTATGAGGGTTGGTTCATCTATACATCTTTCAATTTACATTCTAAATAGTATTTTAGTTGTTCAAAATATTAGTGTAGATTTATGTTTTCTTAATTTTAAAATATGAGTTACATTCTTAAGGTAAACTAGATACGAGTTATTATAAAACAACATATTTTTATTATATTTTATCGAACAAGGTTGCAAATGTCTCAAACAAGTATACCTTGCATTCAATGAAATGTTAGAATGTTGAAATATTGTGTAAGGAAGAGGAAGAAAGGGACTGAAAAATGGTGGAGAGAATTGAAAGAGGTGAAGGTACCTGTGTTTTGTCCTCTATGGACAGGTTGTCTTTAATTTCAAGGACAAACTGAGCCCTGGACTTGTGTGCATAAGTCATGTACTAGTTGTAATTGTGCCAATTGAATAGTTATATGTATTGCAAAGGAGTTGTTTTATCGTAGTATTAGGTATAAACTTGAACTCGTTGTAGACTGGGGTATGTTCTCTATGGTGTTATTTCTATTCAATAGAAGAATGTAGTCACAGTCTCCACGATCGTAATTTTTTTGTTGTTATGTTGAAAAAAAAATATGTTGTCTCCTTTGATAGTATAATATTTACTTGATATGTATGAATTTGATGTCTAGTGATGTTTAGTGTCACATTCATTTCACCTTGTTTGTTTGTTAAATCTATGCATAAGAATTCTTTGTTTAGCTCTTTGTTGAGTAGTGTTTTGTATGCAACAACGACGTCCCATTGTAACAAATTTCCAACCTTGCGACTATTGAGTTCATCGATTGTTGTGGAGGCACATGGAATCGTCTCTTGCCTACAAAACAGAATGGAAATGGATTAATGACACAACATGCTGCAAATAGATTGCTAGACAAGATATTTGTAAGTTCTAACCTCTTTGCTTGTATTTGCGGTTGTTCATTTGCATGAATGGTTTCCACGCTCCTCTTCATTTTGTTCTCCTTGCAAGAATATCAGAAAAACTAAAATTTAGTGAGTGTAAATGAAATATTTAAGTCCAATTTGTTTGCAGAAATGAAAAGAATGAATTGTAGTTTGTAGAAATGAACTTGCAAAGATAGATAGGTTCAATAGTGATATAGAACATATTATTTGTATAATGGAATAAAAATAGGCAAGGATTGTATTGCAAGGATAAAGGAAACAAATATATCATATCGATGGATTTTTCTTTAAAAAATAAGCATATGTGACACCTTGATCGAACACTAGCACCTTATCACGATTGAAAAACCTTTGTATATGTTTCTTTTGAGTTCGTTGCAAGAAGAACAAAAATGGTGAAATCTAACATTGGAAATGAAAGGTTGGTGTAGTCACAAAATCACGCACTTACTATTACATTTATACCACCAAGTATGTTATTTTATACACAGATCTTGTGTAAGAAAAGTATTCAAGAAATGGCTCATCCCCAGCCTGTCATTAGTTAGTTGGTCGTCATTTCACACAATCTTCGAGTTGTTTGTACGAGTTCTCGTTATCTCTCAAAGAGTCTTAGCTGTCGTTATTTGGTCATTTATCATCTCTAGTATTTGACTAGGGAGCCGAGGGTAATGTTAGGGCACCCGTGGCACCCCGGTCTACAATTTTAGATGCCCTAGTCCCTGTAACACTTGGGTCTAATTTACTTATTTGAGGCCGTATTTTCATGTTCACTCTCATTCTCTTCGGTACTAGTTGGCATGTCGGACCATTAGTGTCGAAAATTGAGCAAGATATCCCTATATAAATATAGCATACTCATTAGCTTATGGGCGAAAAATCTACTATCAAGAGCTAGCTACTTACTAAGGCAAAGGATTGCATTTTCGCATCTTCTACATCTCGCATCACATAAGCACGGGAAAGGGTTGTATTTATTTTATTCCATCCACCATTTGTATTTTACATCTAGTTATTGTCCTCTACTTCCTTCATTGATGCTAGGGCATCCTAGGCACACAACTACACACACAAACACACGAACAACATTGGGTCTGGAATTTGATGCTTTGTATGGGGTTTTACAAGTAGATATATTCATCACACAACCATAGTGACATAAGAGAGGTGTATTTCCCACTTCCCTTTAACACCTTTTTTTTATATTGATCATGATATCTTGATTATATTATGGACTTTATTATAGTATGATGTTAGATGTTAGACCTTGGATTGTTGTTGACTTTGATTCAGCTTATGATACATGATGATTATTAGAGACATTTTGGATATTGATGTTGATATACTTGATTGACATGGTTATATTATGGATGTTGTTCGGACATGTGATATTTGGATATTGTGAGTAAACCTACAAATGGAAATTATTTGATGATGATATAGTTGTTGAGTAAAATTATAAATGATCTTGTTGGTTTCTTGGATGTTGTTTTGATTCATATATCTAGATGATTTTGGAATTTTATTTATATTATTTTGGATGTTCTGATATGGCCACGAGGCCAAAGGAGGTATTTTTGTTTTGCAGATTTAAAATATCACAACAAACATCGAGGGATTGGAGACCAACCACATTGGAATTCTAGATGAATTCAACAAGGTCACCATGGCAACTTGTATTGTTTGTGTGTGGTTGTTTTGTTAGGGATTCCCATGGGGGGATCACCTTTAAATGTGACCAAGGGGTTATGTGTATTTATTTATTTGGTTCTTTTGTTTAAATGTTTGCATGTGTTTTATGTGGTGCACTTACCCCTTTCATTATTTATTTAATGTGGTGTTAATATTGTGAGTAATCATGTTGTTAAGTTAATTAATTAAAAGATATCATGAGAATGTAATTAATATTGTTGTTGGTTATGATTTAAATGTTATAAGATATGTGTAAGTGATGTGTAAGTTAACTTTTGAGTGTGAAACACTCCACCTTCTTGGAAATTCGAAATTGTCCTTGGAGGCTGATTTTGGAGGCTTGTGGGACAAGTTAAACTTGTCCCATACCTCTTAAATTTACTTACCAACCATACCTATGGTTTGGGGGTTAAAATTAGACTTTTATAATGCTTTTGAGAAGACAAATTGTAAGTTTTAATTGCACTTTTCTTACATGGTTTAATTTCAGTCCTTTGGGGTGTGGGTTGGATTTGAGTATGTAAGTAAGTTGTCATATTATTCACCTACTTATTTATTGTGCATTGGAGAATGAAGTTGACTTTTGGGCTGAGGTTGAGGATGTGTGATGTGGCATCCTACATGGATCCACCTCATCCTCTTCTCTTCCCTCTTCTATAAAATTTGAATTTCTTGCCTTGTTTTGGGTTGCTTCACTTTTGGAAACTCTTTTGGAGAGAATTATTTTGCTATTTTGGAGATCTTTCTTTGAAGAATTTTTGGAAGATTGTTGCATGCTTGTGCTTGGCTTATTTGGATTGCTTGCATTGGGATAAAGCTTTTGTTTTGGAACTTGGAACAACTCCATCATGGAGAGGTAGGAACTTGGCTCTTGAAATGCTTCTTTTTGTTTATGAAATTGTTTTTGTTGTGAATGTTTTGGCATGTTTGTGGGATGTTGGGTAGATGGCCTAGGTATGGTGTAAGAGAAGACTATGGGGTTCATTTTGTGGGAGGCACAAGTGTCTTTTTGGGGAGGTATAAGTGTGGAGGGAGTTAGGATTTGGGTTCCACCTTACAAAGAAATAGCTTGCATTTCTTTACTCGTTATGGGGTGCCATAAGAGGTTAGGGAGGCATAAGGAAATGTGAGGAATAAGGGGTACTTAGGGGAGGCATAAGGGCATGTCAGGGATTTGATATACTATATTTTGGCAGTTTGAAATTAGGTGGTGATACCCATTTCCCTTTGGGAGGCATAAGTAGCATCCCCCATAGTTTCTTGCTCCTTTGGCTTACATGATGAAGCCTGAGTTTTGTTTGCTATGTTTTAATGTGGTTGTAAACTACATTTTGTTTTGGACTGTGTTTTAAATGTGAAATTTGCATGTGTGTTTGTGGAAGCTTGTTGTTGCCATGAGTTGAAACACATCTTTTATTACATTGTGGTTGGGGCTCAGGGGCCAATGAAGAAGGATGGATTCTCCTTGTCATTGGATGTCTTGGTTGGGTGGAGAGCATTGCCTTTCCTTACTCTTGTTGTGATCAGAATTGGAAGAATGATAAATCTACATGTTGTTGTTCTAGAGCAAAGGAGAAAAAAAAAAGTTTGATAGTCCCTTGTTGAAAAGAAATCTTATTGTAACCTTTCCCACTTGAAGTGGATGAACTCGTATATGTTTTGTAATGGAAATATGTTGTATTGAATATGAAAGTTGTAATTTTGAAATGTAAAGGAGAGATATACTATGTTTCTTTTTGAAAGAAAGAGATGTATTTTGTATATTGTATTGTGAAAATCAACAGAAAAGAGAAGTTGTAAAAGAAGGAAATCTTATCTTTTGAATAAAATTTGCATTATTTTTCACAATTGGAACTACTGCTATTTAAAATATGAGTTTGAAATGTATTTGAAATCTCTGTTTTGAAAGGAAGAAATGCGTGTGAGGAAAATACAGAACTCGTCTTTTGAAATCAGAAATTGGAAATCGAATTGCATTCCGAGTTTGAATAGTTTGATTTGAATCAACTAAATATATTATATTAGAATTGGAATGAATTCTAATACTTGGAAGAAGAAAATGGAAAATAGATCCTTTAAAATTTGATCTCTGTTTTGTATTTTCAAACTGCAAATACTTTATCAAAAATGCATAGTTTGAACCTACAACAATGAAATAACAAATTAAACGATTAAATTGAAGTAGTATGCCCTAAAAAAATTCAATTGGACAAAAACACTTAAGGAATTTCTTAGAAAACTTAGCAAAATCGGGCTCAAACCATTTTGTTGTCATTTTGCTGTCAAAGTTGTATTTTTTTAAATTAGGAGTCAATCAAATAAACTTACCTTCCAAATCCATCCTAAATCCATCTAAGAACAATTCTCCATGTCTAATTGACATGTTGAGAGAGGAAGAAGATCAATTGATTAAAATTTCACAAGTTAAAATTTAACAACTTGCCTTTTAAAATCCTGCAAATCGTTTTCATAAATTTGACCCCTCAATATTTATCAAAATTAAAATCTTAAGCTTTATGTGCAAAGAGGACATCGAGAGCTTTTCGAAAAGTCCTTGTTTTCAAAAACCGAGTTTCCAATCAAAAGTTATGGCCTTCTGAAGTTTTCACTTCATTTTGGCTTCAAAAATATTCTAGTCAAAATTTAATTAATAAAATATTGCTAGGCGGACCCGTGGGCCAAAACTTACCTTTTTCACTTTTTTTTTTTTTTGTTAAAAGCACAAAATCACGAATTTCTCTCGCCACTCCATCAATGACCGCAATCCTTTCCTTTTTCACAAAATCGCAAATGTTCAACAAAAGAAATTTTGGAAAATTTCCCAGGACCCCACCGCCCGTATTTACCTTTTTGGTCACTTTTCGCAGCCACGGGGCCCGCAATGACTTAACTCAACCTTTAAAAAAATTGGAAAATTTTATAAGTTACCTCGCCACTCCGGCTCGGCACACAACTAATCAGTGCTTGCCACGTCGCAACACAAGGCGTCGGCACGAAGGAGCGGATTCCCCTTTATCTTAGAGCTTCGAAAATTTTTGGGAAAATTTCCTGAATTCTCCCCACAGCCTACTGATCCACATCCAATGGACGTCCTAACATGTGGCGTTGTGAGGCACCACGGAGGCACAAGTGGGTTTTAATCCCATACGCCTTTTTAACCCTTAAAGCAAATATGTCTGTTTGCCCCGCTAACTCGCTTCCCCACGTTGGCTTAGAATGTGCCACATGTCCCTTGCAGCCTGGGCATAATATCATTTTTAGGCGCAGAGTCCCACTTCGTGCGGACTCGTGGGCTCATGCGGGGTAAAGTGTGCTTTTCACCCCAAGCACTAAGAATCCAACTTCCCTCCCCAACTCCGCCGACCCGAACACCCTTGGGGAAATTTGTCCTCCCATGGCCCACAAGCCCGTACATGGGAACAATTTCCACCCGTGGCTTGCAGGCCCGAACATGGAAAATTTTCCCCTAAGCCCGCAAACCCGCTCTTGGGAAAAGTTTCCTCTCGGGGTCCATCGGCCCATAACTTGAGAAATATGAGGAGTTAGGAGGAATTTTTTATATCACTTGAAAGGTGAGGAAATTTCCTATCTAATGGGAATGTTTTTAGGAATTTTTGAGTGTGTTAAATATGAGAAAAATCAGGTTGAATCTTTTAAGAGAGTTCTTGGAGTGGGTAAGTGAGAATTTACCCTGCTAGTTTAAATGTGTATTCTCCCCCTATAATTAAACCTTGCTCTTGTCTTGGATCTTACAGAATTAGTTACCTTGGGTATTTAATTGTTTTGGTCCCCAAACCCTAAAATTTTAATCAGGAATATTTAACTAAAATGTCAATGTAATCAATGATTAAATTAATCCCTAACGAGATTTGAGCTAGGTGTGGATTTATTACACTTATTGCTTTATAATGTGGAATTAGTAATTGCTATAATGGAAAAAGTTATTAGTTGAATTTAATGGTCCTTGATACTTTGGTTGTTAGCACCTTCAAAAACAATTAGCCCATAAATTTTTTTGACTAATCCTAGGTTTTTTTTGGGTCTCAAGTGGGTGGTTTTAGTCAGGCGTTACAAGAGGATATTGTGAAAACCTAACGACTAAGGAAAATATATTACGAAGAAGGCCTTATAACATTGTCAAATTCAGACCACTCGAGCTATTTCACAAACTAGAGTGCCCAGATTATAGACCATGGTGCCCCCAGGTGCCCGGGCCTTCTACTAGATGCCCCGTCTAGACAGATCTTCATTCACCGTAATTTTCTCGGTAGCCTCATCATCTTCTATCCTACCCACACGTCATCCTCTCTAGTTTTGCACACAAGTGAGATAATTAATTTTAGGTTAGTAGTCTATCCCTTCCCATTTCCATTATTTGAATTCATTTAAAATATCAAATAAAATTATTTGGTATTTACATCACATTTAGATCAGCTTATTTCATTGTTCTACTAGTTTAGATTAACATAGAAAATTCACATTTTTAGGTAATCATTTTGGTGAAACCATCTTTTAAAATACCTTTCCCTAAGATCAACTAAAACCATAATGGCTAAGATTAGTTCATCTTATTGTCCTATCATGTCTCATTTTAGTGTCGACCCTATCTATGTTGAGGTTGCCACTTCGAGCTTAAATCTCTATATTGTTGTCCCATCCCTACACTCAACCATATCAAACAACAAATTCAAGATGGAATACAAAATGTGCCTACTTGTTTTGAAGATTACCCATAGGCATTAGCATTATTGATGATCCAATAGTCTTTACTCATTGTACTCCATGTTATACGACCACTTGTGATCTACCCGTTGATCCTTCACAGACATATTAGATGATTCTCTTATTGATTACTTATTTAGTATTGACACTACATGATCATACTAATTCTCTTTCTACTACAACCACTAAAAATTTTCCCTCTCCTAACTTTACCTCTTGTGACATTGCTTCTCATGATAAATCCCTTCCTAGTTTGTATACTCCTTCATATTATGTTGATGATCCTAATCTTAACGATATCCTCATTTTTTTATTCTCTATCAAATAATGTTGAGACACCTAATGGTCATGATTCTCCTTCTTTCTATATCACTGAGTGTGACTCGCCTACTCCATTTCTATCTTCTCCTAAGATCATATATATCACTAAACATGAGTCACCACCATCTATCAATTCTTCTTCTCCTATTATGACATCTCCTCTTGTTAGTTCACCTATGGAGGTTGGCACATCTTCTCTCGTGGAAGTTTCCCCATTGGTTATTGTTATCCAAAATTACCCCCGGGATATATTTTCTTTAACAATCTTTAAAATGGACTTAGCCATTTTTACAAGTCTGTGACTAACATACAATCGTCAAATTGTCTTTCCTAAAAGCTCTAACATTTGGCTTTGAAAAAATCAATGTGGTTTGGCTTCATTAGTGGGTTATATGTTAAAAAGGTCGACTGATGTTCATTTGACCATAAAATTGCACTTCCCAAATGCACTTGTCATTGACATTTGAAAACCCGTGGGATAATCAAGTTTTATTCATTGGTAAGTTTAATGTTTCAAAAGCCACCGAGTAAAGGGCTCAATCAAAGACTTAGGCGGGTTTTCTTAACCCGCAGGAGACTAAGTCTTAAGGAAAAGTTGCATTAAATAGAAAAATCAGTGCAACAAAGGAGCTACGTGGTGTCATTTCATTAGCTCAAAATACATTTTCCAATTATGAAATCCCATCCAATTAGATCCAATCACAAGGCAACATAATGAAAAGACTAACAACGTGAAGTACGTGGAGCTTTTCTATTAGCTCACATTTCGCAATTGTCAAATAAGACTATTTAAAGTTTGATAGCGCATTATGGCGTAGAGATTCCTCATTGGCTAATATTTCATAGATGTTAGAGGGTACTAAAGGAAAGGACCGACAAATGCAAGTACGTGGAGCCTTCCCATTGGCTCACACTTTGCAAATGTCGATTAGGGGAAAATTGTTAAGAAATGTGGAGCTTTCCTTTTGGCTCACGGTTCTAGGGGTCTGACGGTCTCAAATGCAAAGAGCGTGGACCCTTTTCATTGGTCCATGTGTCACAAATATTGACAAAGGTCTACGGATAGCCTAAAAATGTGAGGAACATTTTAGGGTTCAATTGCCTCGTATCTTCATAAAGATTACCCACAAAAATTCAAAAGACAAGGCGCAGATGGCAAATAAAAAGTATAGCTAAATACCATGACCTAATGGGAGGTAGATACTTGGAAAAAGGTGAAGCAAGCACATGTGACAAAGCTCAATCCCTGAGCCAATCCAGAGCTGCCACGTGTCAAATTTTTGTGCCTCCCGATTGGAAAATCTTCAAATGACCATATCTTTCAATCCCCTCGCCCCAAATCGGAAAAAATAAATTTATCATTGAAATCTCTCATCAAGCTCTTCAATTTGACAAATCATCAAAATATGATCTTGGTTCCTTTTGGGGGGTCTAAATGGAAAACACATATTTCAGAGGTAGAAGAAGACTGTTTGGGCACATAAACGATCTAATCAGGTAGCTCAACCACCAGACTTGATGAAGTATGGCTCTATTTTCTTCTGTAGGATAGAATACACTAAATGATCACTCGGAAGGTGCCTATGTGCTTGACAAAATATTTTAATGTGGTCTATTGGTCATCGAAGTTAGAAAACCATCCCTTCTCTCTTCTCTATCTTCTTTCTTTCTAGCTTAGGCTATATGTAGAAAGGAATTTCATTCACAAAAAGATTTGGTCATTTTTCCTCTCCGCCCCTCTCTCTTTCTTCTCTATCGGGTCGAATGTGGAGCTTAAGCCTCCTCTCCTTGCTTTTAAATTTCATTTTCATGCCTCTTTCCTACTAATGATGTAATCGTGAAATCATGGAGCAATGAAATGTGTTTTGTGATGCAAGTTGTCCATCCTTTGCATGTTTTGTTGTCTCTTCTTGCATCTCACCATCAGAGGGTAAATTGTGCACATCTCTAATGTTTATTACAAGTTTTGGGAGTTGTGTTTAATGGGTTTGAAGTGGTGTTCTGTGTGAATCTCATCTTTGGCTTGTGGTGCATTTTGTCCACCCTCTCCATTACTCACCTCTCTCCATTTCAGGTAGTTGGATTGTGATTAACCACCTCTTTTTCTAGTGTATCATTGCTCTTAGTGTAGGTTTTACTTTTAATGCACTCTCTCTCCCGATCCACTGGTAATGGTTAGATTAGGATTATGTATTTCTCTTTCCTACATTAGGATTGGATTGTAACATGTAGTTTAGGAGTAGGAACCAACCTTCTTTAAGGGGTTATCTCAAGCCCGCAAGTCCCACAACTTGAGAGATGGCCCAATTTATGCAAATTACACCAAATGCACCACTAAAAATCAGGCCATTCGAGGGGTGCTATAATTTTGCATCAAAAATTAATTCACCTATTATGGATGTTTCTAATGTTAGTCCAACCATTGCTATGGGTATTCCATTTATATCTCATACTATAGCTTCCTCGACACCTACTACTAGTGTGCCCTTAGCATCAAACCCTTCTCCATCACCTTTAGATATCCCTATGATCACTCACAATGGAAAATTACAACCACTTAACACATTATTTCCATCTTCCACCATCCCTTCATAGGATATCATTTCTCTCATGCACGTCATAGGACAATTACAATCTCAGGTTCAATATCTCACTTTAGAAATTAGGGCTTATTATGCTTCCATTGACAACAATTCATTACATGGAAATCCAGTCCCTAAGAAGATTCATAATTCTGCATTCCCTCATGATTTCACCATGCCTACTTTCACATGTTTTGATGGTATGGGTGACCCTCATGCTCATCTTCTACATTATCGTAGGGCTATGGCCTCCTATTCTAATGATAGATTACTACTTAAGGCTTTTCGCTATAGTCTTATTGATGAGGCATTACAATGGTACACTCATCTCCCCTTTGGATCCATTAGTACTTTTTATGACATGGAGGATGCTTTCCTCTGTCAGTTTATAATCAACAATATCCCTAAGGTTACTTATGACCAATTACTTTCTCTACATCAGGGCTCCATGGAACCTACCAAGGATTATATTATATGATTCAATGTCTATATCCATCATCTTGTCTTCTAACCCATAAATCTTGAGTGTTAGGATTATAACTAGTTGTATAGATAAACAAGAATACAATGAATAATGAGGAAAATGTAAAATAGTAAAGAATGCAATAAAACAGAGACACATATTTAACATGGTTCACCCAAAATTGGCTACGTCCATCACAAACAGCCAATCCTTATTATTCAATTGCAGCCAAAACTCTCTCACACGATTCGCCACTATTGCAATGAGCCACACCCATAATGATCGTTTAAAAATATTAGGGTTTTTTAATCATTTTGGAGAAACATATCTAAAAATAGCTATTAGATCTCGTGACCTAATAATTAATGGTCCAGATTTCAAAATGCATAAATACATACAAAATGTGGCTATCGGTGGCGTTACCCTCGAACCCCTGCTTTGGGGTGCACGGCCCCAAGCCCACCCCCAAGGGGGAAAATCCCCAGTAATCCCCATCACTATCGCTCCACAACCAACATTAAGAGGTAATTTATTTTTGTCATGGCCTCATTTCTCCACTCAAGCAACAATTATAATATGATACATGTGGATCATTCCTTCTTCTATGCTATAAGGTTACTTGTCTTAGAACAAGATCTTCTCTCTACACACATTCTAGATCCTCCACACACACGTCTCTCTGCCTATTACCTCATCTAGTTCTCCGACACAACCATTGGTTGAGCATCCTACATAGTCTTTAACCAAGCTCAAACCACTTTTCCAACAAAGTATACTCCTTCTCCATCTCCACGACAAGCTACCCCTCCTACCACTCTGTTGGTGCTCAAAATAGTCTCGCCCCATTTTTCCTTTGAAAATCTATCAATTTATGGTCTCTATCACATTTTATCTCCCCGTGTTGTGCTTGAAAAGTTTCTACCTTCCTTTCATTGCCATAATCAACCCTTTCTGGGCCGAGGATCACGTATGGATCCATAGTTGATTCTTTGTTTATCTCGATCATCCGAAAAGGTCTCATGCATTTGGATGTAAAAACTGGGTTGTCTCATCCTTTACGTTTTCCACGATCGAGAATTTCCTTTTGTCCCAAATACTTGAAGAAAAATGAATGGATGTAGCTCGGGGGAATGTATTTGAACCTTGTAATATTTCTAAGTTCTCTGTCCTTGGAGAAATTTCCATCTCTGGGCTCAAATGGTCATTTTACGGTTTGACGGGTGTTCTTCCCGGTCAAATTTACATCTTTGCATCAACAGAAACATGGCCCTTTTTGGTTGGACGTGGCTCGGTAGGGTACTTTAAAATTTCTATGGATTGCCTCAACCCAAAACCTGTCCATGTGGAAGAATAACGCTCGTTTGAAGGTTCATTGTTTATTTTTTCTTTGGAGTTACGTTGGGCGAGACATGGACACATGGAGGACTCCGCTGCTTTTCCTGGACTTAGAAATTTTCTTACGCAGCCAAGATATAAGTTTTTGGTGGGGCAGGGGACACATGGAGAGACTGCGCATGTTTGGGACCGGCCCTTGAGTTTTGTTTATGAGAAGTGCCATGAGGACACTTGGAGGATTCCGCTCACTTTTCCTTTTGCTTGGACTTTTCAACGGGTAAATAAAACTACCAGGACCCTGGATGATGGTGCCTTCCGCTGAGCTTTCAACTTTTAAACAAATTTTGTCGAGCTAGGACACATGGTGAGCCCATGCTCATTCAGGGTCTCTCCTTTTGGGGACTCTCTCAAGAGGCATCATTGAGACGCGTGGCGCTTTGAAAAGTCGGAGGGGTGGGGAGGCTGACCATCTGGGCAACTTGGATTTTTGCCTCTTGTCATCAAAAGGGTAAAAACATTAAAATGGCCCACAAGCCCGACAAAGGAAAAGTTAGAAGGGTGGGGAGGTGGACCATTGGGGGAAACTTGGATTTTTTGCCTCTTATTATCAAAAGGGTTAAAACATCAAAATGGCCCGCAAGCCCAACAAAGGATCGACCAATATTTGCTTTGAGTCAATAATGGAGGTGTGGACTTTTGGGGAAATTTGAAAAAAATATTTTTGTGAAAAAGGAGCTAAAGTATAAAAAGGAGCGCGTTTCCACTGGGATCCACATTGGGACACATGTCAAGCCCATTTTTCAAAGGCGAAGGTCACGCAGACTTTCGGGGAAATTTGGAAAATTTTCTTTTTGTGAAAAAGGAGCTAAAGTATAAAAAGGAGCACGTCTCTGCTTGGGACCCACTTTGAGACACATGTCAAGCCCATTTTTCAAAGGTGGAGGTGCGGACTTTCAAGGAAATTTAGAAAAAATTCTTTTTGTGAAAAAAGGAGCTAAAGTATAAAAAGGGGGTATGTTTCCGCTGGGACCCAAATTGGGACACGTGTCAGGCCCATTTTTCAAAGATGGAGGGGCAAAGAAAAATGGGATTTTTTCCATTTTTCAAAGGAATGTAAAAGTAAAAGGGAACCCCCAGGCCCATTTTAATTTGGATCTTCCACGTGGACGGTCCAAATTCAACATAGAGATCAATGGCAGTTGTGCATCTGTATCTGATTCTCCCGCCATTTTTACTCAAAAGCTCCGAGATGCGAGTCTTCATAATTTCTTGATGTCTCCTACACGCCAAATAGAGAGGAAAATAAATTTGATATCTGGGTTTGGTGGGGAAGATCTGAAGACGTCTTTTGCCATTAAAATGATCTAACTATCGGGCTCGATCTGATCTTCCAATTTTTCCCTCCCGAGCACACAAAGAACCATATTTGACATATTAGGGGCAGAAGTGGTTGGCACAGGAGACAAAGAGTGATCTACTAGATAAGGAGTTGAATGTTGAGATTTTCAAAGAGATTTTCCCCCTTGAGCACCTGACACCTTTTTACAAATTTGATTTCGGGAATCACAATCAAGATCGCAACAAGCATGGGTACATTGAATGTTTGGTTTTGGGGGAACTCGTTGTAAAATGATATAAATTGCATGAATTTTTCGTGCAAAGGGTTGGAGAGTTAGAGGTCGAAGAAAATTCCTAAAAGGAAAACTTGATAGAGCCCGTCTTTATGAGAAACCGCCTGTCTAAGAAACCTATTTATCTCCTTTGTGTTAAATTTGATCATGCCAAGGTGGTTACGAGTGTACAAATCATTGACAAGCTCTAAGATTGTTCTAGAAACTTTCCTTACTGATAAATTTAATCAAAATTGAGTTAATTTGAGTTATTTTTTAGCAAAAGTTGTGGTTGCTTTATTTACAATGTCTGCAAGTAGGTTTTCTTGTTCTTATTGCAATCTTACATTAAAATCTTTATGAATCACACAAGATCTTATCCTTGTGATAGTTTGGCAGCATTTTCAATTTCATTTATCAAGAGCTTTCATTTGATAGTGAAATATAAAAATTTAAAATCACTTTGTGACTCTAAAGCATCACTATAAGATTGTTTGTTAGCCTTTGAGGGCATCTTAGGCGTGGTAAAATAGAGATTTGTAATGTTCAATTAAGTTTTTCAATTTGAGCCTTCATATTGGACTCTTAAAGTTTGTGTGATAACATGTTGATCTGGGCCTCCATTGAAGCACATATTCTAGTTAAAGGAACATCTTAACTACCCTAAAGCATTCTATTTTTAAGCTCTCCATTTTTGTAAAAGTTCTCAAAGATCTGGCAAACCAAGATTCATTCTACCTCACCTCCCACCAAAAATTCATTTAAAAACAACCAATATTACCCATACTACCCTTTTTGTCTTGTATGTGCACAAATGCATAATTTATATCACCAAAACATGCAGAAGAAATCAGGTTTTCATTGTCTTCAGTAGCCTGAACCTTGCTTAGGAAATATCTCCATTATCTAGAGTGACAACTCGTGAGAGTTAGGTTTTGTTGTATTGATCATATTTCCTTCAAGGTCTCCTCAATAATTTTACAAGGAAGGACATCTCCATCTCCTCCACAAATAGAAGGCTAAAAGGGTCCTCTCACCCTGGTTGAAAGGCACAACCATAAAGTAGTGAGGATAGGTCAAATCCTCTTGAAGGTGCTACCCATTTCTCCACATCTGAGTGACAAAGAGAAAGTTGCATTTCATCCCCAGCTACAAAATGACACACTACATGCTCTGCTTGTCTCTAAGCTTCTTAAACCCGTGATGCTACTCACCTTCCAAGAAGAATCAATGTGGGTACCAACACCGTATCGATTGACACCGCTTACTGGGGACATTGTGATTACAGTTCATATTCAGACCATGGTAAGCATTTCTTATATGCTCTAAGTGCTAGAATCTTGTTTCAACATCATCCGTGTTTGGGCCTATAAGAAGTTTCAAATTACAAGTGTTGTGTGTAATTTTTCCAGTCTCTACAAGTTTTTACACTAGGTTTCATTGATAAATATGGGTAAAGGGAAGGTTAGATCTTTCATTTCAAGTTTCTAGTGTTGAAAAACATTTGACAGATCATATTTTTAATGCATTTTCACAACTAAGGTGGAAATCCTGAGGCGACTCCTCGTTGATCCGATTTTGATCAATATCAATGTCTTAACCTCTGTCAAGTGAGATTTGTTACTAATCTTTGTAAAGGTGGAAGGAAGAAGATCTTTCTTCGCTAAGGATCCCACTAGGGCATTATTCCCAGAGCTTGTAAAAACAAATTTAGAAGGAAGAAGAGCCTGGATAGTTGTGGGAGATCAACAGTCAAAAAAATCCCCATTAATGAAAGTGATCAGCCTATCATTGAATATTTCCATTCAAGTGCTTCTGAATCAGGTAGTCTCTTTGTGGAATTGAATTCTCCATCTAGAGAGGGGCCTTCATTTGAATTTGAAAGGTTTTCTTCTCATTATGTCCTGTTTTTCCAAATTTGATAGGTATTCCAAGAAACACAACCTTTAGGGGATATCCATTTTGAAAATTATACTCCTGTGTTTCAAAGACCCCCTGTCCCTTATCAGTTTGTTTCTCCCCCAAGGTCACCTCCTCGAAACAACATGGCCCATCCCCCACCCAGACCTCCATTTGTTGTAAATACCTTTGGTCCTATAAATTTTAGAGGGATGGTTGGTTATCCAAATGTAGTTCCTCAAGATGTAAGAAACAAACTACCAAAGTTCCAAGGAAATAATGCTATAACTGGTGATCAGCATTTAAATATTTTTATCAACATGATGGAAGACTTTGAGATTGAATTTGAATATGTATACATCAAATTGTTTATTCATACATTAGAAGAGGATGTAAGGGATTGGTATAAGTCTCTGCTTGATAACTCTATTGATTTTTGGGCTGAGATGAATAATGCATTTAGATTACAATATGGTGACAAAATAAACCCTAAGTTTCTTTTGTCAGAATTTGAGAATATAAAAAGAATCCTAATGAGTCAGTACATGATTTCAACACAAGGTTCAATAAGACTTTGAGAAGATTTCCTGTTAAATTGAGGCGATGTGATGAGTCATGTTTGATCAAATATTCAAATGCATTTGACAAAAAGGTTGCTTACTACTTAAGGGACAAAAATCTACTAATTTGAGGCAAGCCCTCACTATGGCTTTCGCAAATCAAAACAATATCAAGGCAATTGAAAACCTCCTAAGAGAGATCGTGTGAAGCTGGTTAACCCGAAAATCCTCAAACAAGTAAGGCCGCTGATTTGGAGGAATTTGTGAAAACTTTGGCAAAGGTCACAAAGAAATCTCCTACAAACTAGCTCGGGATAAGAAAGGGATTGGGCAGAGTTCACAAGGTCAGCACAAGCCAAAAGGCCTAGAAAGATTTACAAATCATCGTAGAAATGAGAACAGCTCTGATGACAAAGGCAAGGGACCTATTGGATTTGGAAATAAATAGCGCCAAGGTAGGGAGAACGAATGTAATGGTGCCTGATCCTTTGGCTGCTAGAGTTGTTGTTGTGGAAGAAACAGATGTAATTGATTGGTGTGATAGATGTTTCATGCCCCATGCTCCATGTGAAGTAGATCAGCAAGAAGAAGAAGAAGTTGATGATGATAATGATGATGATGTTTGCATGATGGGTTGTTCCACGAGCTCACAACAAGGGGCAACTTCAACTGAAGTGATAAGTGCTCAGGACTACTACCACTTTTTGGGACTGCATTCATAGGGTACCACTTCTTCCTCCTTCTCATAATTTTGAAGTAGATGTAGTGCAAGATTTTGAAATACCTAATAATGAATTTGAGTATTTAAGAGCTCTAATGATAAAGAAGTATGATGGAGGAGTCCCTTCTGAGGAAGACAGGTAGTTGTTGATGAATGTTGTTGTTGCCCAAGAGAAGGAATATAACACAAGAAGTAAGGTTGTCAAAGGGTAGGGCCTCAAGCCAAGCCAAAACTCCCTTACTTTCAAACATTCCTAAAGAGGCTCCTAAGAAATATGCATCTGCCAAAGGCCCTGTTGTCCCAAACAAAACTCATGTTTCTCCTCATGCCCAAACTGTCAAGAATCCTATGTCATCTGATGAGTTTGCTAATCTCCCTTCTAATGTTGCCTTGCCAAAGAATGTCCCATATGATATTGCCCAAGTTTTGAGTCAAATCAAAGTTAGTGTCCCAATTGTTGAGTTACTTAGGATTCCCGAGCACAAAAAAGAACATTTGAGTACTTGGAACTAAAAGAGGAGAAGATTGCCCTAGGCAGAAATGTAAACATTTTGAAGACTCCTCCAATCATTGAAGAGTTAGAAACACCACCAGCATTGAAGGAACTAGGTGAACCACATGAGGTTTATTTGGGGACATCCTTGGTGGACTCTCAGCTAAATGTGGATCCGTTCTTCACCACTCTGATCATTAAGGACAAATTGCTACACAAATGTATGTTTGACTTAGGGGCATCATGCAATGTTATGCCTCTAGAAGTCATGAATGAGTTGAATATCAAAGTAACAGCAGCATATGGGAAGTGCACTGCCATGGACTCTAGAGAAGTGCCAGTAGTGGGATGTGTAAAAGGTTTGGTGGTGCAACTTGCAGCTTACCCAGGTAAGAACCTGAAACTTGATGTTGTCATTGTTGATTGCCTAGCCAAGTGGGGTATGTTGTTATCTAGAAAATGGGCTGCAAGTGTTGGTGGGAGTGTTCAAATGGATATGTCCTATGCCACCATCCCAATTGAGGGCAGCCTTGTCGATTGTATGGAGAAAAGAAGATGTTGCACCTTATTGAAGATCCCAACAATGCATCCTATGAAGTATTGTACACAAGTGTTGATGCTAATAACTTTGTAGGATTTGTTGATGGAAAAGAGCAAAAAATTGAAGAATGCAAGTGTCTTGAATAGGTAGGCTCTCCTTGGACTTTATTGTTTGATGGAGCTTGCTCCAAGTTTGGAAATGGTGTTGGTGTTGTTCTGATTTCTCCAGGACATGAAGAGTTTGTTTTTTCCTTCAAACTCAACTTTGAGTGTACTAACAACATTGCTGAGTATGAGGCACTGTTATTAGGTATGAGAATTTCTTGGAAATATGGTGTTAAGGACATCATTGTCAAGGAGATTCAGAATTAATTGTCAAGAAAGTTAGAAAACTTTATGCCACAAAAATCAGTGAATGAAACAATACAAGCATGCAGTTTGGGATCTTATTGAGATGTTTGATTCATTCAACATTGTGCATCATGATAGAAAGTTCAATGATTTGGCATAAACTTGCAGTATTGGGATCTTGGTTTGACAATTGTACAATGTCCCCATATTGTGAATATGATGTTGAAGTATTGACAAGACCCTCTATCCCTAACAATATTAAACACTGGAAAGTTTTTGATGATGATGGTCGTGTAAGATTCCTCTGTAACAAAGGAGAGTTTCTTGATTAATGCATTGATTGGGAGCCAATGGTGTGTGCAGTAGAGGGAAGAGAAACCTTGTTTGGCAAAGGCATCATCCAACTAAAAACTACTTATATATATATAGGTATTATATTTTTGAATAAACTACTTTAAAAAATTACAGCTTTTAAAATTTCAACCTATCATTATTTACCATTTCTAAAAAATTAAGTTGTAATATACGGTTAAAATCATGAAAAACAGCCTATACCTTCGAATTTCCAGCTCTGTCTCCAGCATGTAGATTACCAAAACTTTCGAGGAATGTTGTGATACTAGAGGACCCGTACAACCTCATTAAATTTAGATACTTGAGTTTGTCAATGCTAGCAGGAAGGCGGTCCAAATGACCCAGTAATCAGTAAATAGAGTGTTTTCAAACAAGTAGGTTACCAAAGTGTTTGGGAAATCTAGACAATTTAGAACAACTATCTAAACCGATGTCCTACGCACATGCATAATAAAATCACATTAAAGTGCATTTTACGCTGTGAACACTACATCCGTACCGAGCTTCTCTTCAAGCCTTAGTGCAGCCGAGGCCTGGTGAATGCACTTGGTATATTTGACTGTACTGATTGTGCATTTAATGTATGATGTGGCCCAAAATTATTATTTTTAATGTATCTGCAATAAAATATTAATAGAATCTGCAGAAATTTAAATATAATCATTTTTTTTGCTGATGACATGACATGAAGCTGCGCTGAGGCTGTTGTGCCCTCATGTGCGTAAATCAAGGGTTGAGGGCCGTTGACTCCAGCAGACCGAGCCCTGACCCTGGGCTCTTCTCTTCTCCATGTGCATAGGGCATGAGTGTATCCAAAGAAATTAGACTGCCAAACTACGGGAAGGCTCACCAATTGAGAACATCCAGAAAACGTCAGCTCTTTCAAAGATAATAAATTGTCGTCGGGAATCATTGTGAGATCAGTATAACTCAAGTGTAAAAAAATATAGAGCTAAGCTGGACGGAGGTGGGAGGAAGGGTAGAAAAGTTAAGGGTATGACTCAATTTAATTTGTCGTAAAGAAGATAGACTTGCAAAGTTATCAGGCAATGTTACTAGCTTTCTGCAACTTGTCATGTCTAGAAACCTTAAGTAGTTAAGCTGACCGAAGCTGGATGGAAGATTCAAAAATTGATAACAGTTATGCAAATACAAACCTTCTAAGTTGGATAGGTTACCAAAGTTTTGTGGCAATCCATTCAAATTAGTGGAATATGACAAGTCTAAAAACGTAGGGATTTGAGTTGGCTAAAACTTTGAGGAAAAATTTGGACTTGTATCTGCAATTCTTCCAATGACAAAATATTTGTAAGGTTTTCGCCCAAATCTGGCAGAATTGAAGTCCCGCTTTTCAAAATATGTAGGGAAACCGAAAACTACACAAATAGTGAGTTTTTCAAATTAATAGCTAGGTATGTGAATAAAACAAATCAAATTCAAATAAACTAAAAAAGTGAAAGTACTTGCCACCCAGAAATTTTCCTCGATGTACGCACATAAAATTGACACTCGCTTCAATTTCTTCATATCCATGGGTAGAACAGAAGGACCAAAACGAAGATCAACATATCTTAGATTATCAAAACTACTTATACATCTTCCATCTATTCAAACCTCATGTTTAGTGTGAATAATTCTCAATGAACTCTTCATCATGTCCAAATGCTTAGCTTCCATTGAAATATACATTGACTCATCTAAGGGAGAACAAATGCATGTTATTTTATGCATTTTACATATCCCTCACGCACGTTCACGGGGGATATTTAATTAAAAACAATCAAATTTTGAACAAACAAATATTGTGGCACATTGGTGGGCTTCTGTGTGGTATTTTTGGAGGTAGCAAGTTTGAATCTGCCTATCTCCTCGCGAACGTGTGTTACTTCATGCAGCTTCTGCAAAAGCAAATGTGTGGTTGTGATCGTATTTTCATGCAACTTCGGTAAAAGAAAATGTGTGGTTGTGATTGTATCGATGCATATAATTCCCGATTTGTTAAAAACTGAAATGTATTATATATTATGAAAACCTATGGCACAAAATAAATTACAATTGTAAAATCCACATTGACAATTGTCAACCACAACATTGGGAAAGAATATACCCGGTATCTCTCGAGAGCATCTTTTAGCGATTTCTTATCGATGATCATGTTGGAATGGGATAGTCTTATGCCTCTTGCTCTCACAATGTCATGCATGTTGGAAATAAGGTGTCTCAACCTTGTTTGGTTTATTCAGTAAAGATTTTCCTACAGTCGTTTCACATTGTCGGTTGCTCTAAAAATAGAAATAGGAGTTGTCAAAAGATTCCCATATGATAGTATATCATGGAAGGGCTATTTTTAGAGATATTATGACAGATTTTATGACATCTTTAAGGGTCAAAATAGGGGAGAATATTGTGGACGTGGGAGCCTAATTTTAGACCAAAATCTTGCTCTTTAATGCAGTCCACCTCATGAGAGGTTTTGCACATGGTTTTGTAAACCATAGATGGTTTCTCAGTATAACCTGGTGTATATAAAATGAAGGCTTGGAGAAGCAATTAGTGTGGTGAGCTTTGTAATTACTTGTAAAGTTGGACTCCTAGAATTTCTTCCGTGATACTCTTGTAAGAAACTTGCTCTACAAGTGTATGTAATCTTTTATTAGATTTGAAATACATTAAGTGGGATTTTGGACTGTGGGGTTTTTATCCGAAAGGATTTTCCCCACGTATATCCGGTGTTTGTGTTCTCGTTATGAATGTGTTGATATAATTTCTATAATTGTTTTATTAAATTTAAAGTTTTGCATAATATCTCTCCTCAAGATTAGCGTAGGAATTTGTTCCACTACTCTTAATTTTCTATCAAGTGGTATCAAAGCATGATCACCTTTGGTTTCAGTTGTGGGTTCTTGAGTTTTTTGTGCTAATACGAGTTTGAGTGGGAGCTTGTGTAAAGGATACTTTGTGATATTGTTGTAGATATTTTTCAAATGGCAAGCACATCTGGGAGGATTGAGGTAGAGAAGTTTTCTAGCACAAACTTTGAAATGTGGAAGTTGAAGATGGAAGATCTGTTGATTGATCGGATCTATGGGATGCGGTGGATGAAAATTTCCATAGGCCTACGGATCCAGCTTTGGCTACAAAATATGATGTAATGGATAGAAAATCTAAAGGTCTTATTAGAATTTTTCTTACATATTCGATCCTGATAAATGTCCATGAAGAATCCACTTCAGAGAAGCTTTGGAAAAATTTGGGTGAGATATACCAAGCGAAGTCTCTAGTAAATAAGGTTTTCTTGAGGAAGAAGATGTATTCCTAGAGAATGGAAGAAGGTGGACAAATATTTGAGCATCTGGAAACATTCGATATGTTGGTGACTCAATTGAGCTTGGTTGGGGTTAAGATGGATGAAGAAGAAAGGTGCCAAACTATGTTGGTTTCGTCGCCATACTCATGGGACAACCTAGTCATGGCCATTGGGAGCACTTCATTCACTCTGAAGATGGAGGATGTTGTTGGTTCTCTACTCTCTGAAGAGATGAGAAGGAAGGTCTCTCTAAACGCCAAAGAGGCTTTGAGTGTTCGAGGAAGAAAAAAAGAACAAGGCAAAGATGAGAAGATGCGTGGCCATTCGAAGAATAAGGGGAGATAAAAATCCCTAGTTAGTCCAAGGTGATATGCTGAACTGTGGCGAATCTGACACTTCCGAAGGAATGGAAAGAAGAAAAGAAAAAGAAAAAGAAGAAGCATGATCCTGATTCTCGAGTCCGAAAAGGAAGATGGAGATGCCTTTATTGCAGCTTTGGCCACTCGTGCAAGTGATAATGCATGGTTGATAAACTCGGTGCATCTTTCCACATGACTCCTAACAAAAATTGATTTGATAAGTATGAAAACTATGATGGTGGTAAGGTGTATTTGCGTGATAATTATTTCCTTGAAATTATTGGTCGTGGTAGTATTCAGTGAAATTATTTGATGGTAAAATTAGAAGATTTGATGTTGTCTTGCATATCCCAAGACTAGCAAGAAATTTATTAGCTGTTAGCAAAGCTAATAGATGTGGGTGTGCATGTACAATTTTCTTAAGGATGTGTGAAAATGGTGAGAGGTGCTATGGTGATAGCAAGAGGAAGTAGATTAGGTACATTGTAGCAACTTGATGCATACACGGTTGAGTGCAATAGCACTTTGGATAAAACTAAGCCAAAGAACTATTTTGCTGAAAAGGAGTGGGTTTCCTCCTCTCTGATGGTCGTGGCTTCCGGGTACCCAAGGGTTCTTTGTCTACCGAATAAAATTACCTTCAAAAAGACCATGTTATGGCACTAAAGGCTTGGCCACATTAGAGAGAAGGGTTTTAAATCCCTAAAAATAAGAACCTCATTGAAGGGTTAAATGATTGCAACTGAATTTGATTTTTTTGAGCATTGTATTTATGGCAAACAACCGTGTTCAGTTGTACTCATCTACTCATAAGTCTTCATGTATCTTGATCTAATCCATTCAGATGTATTTGGTCCTGTTAAGGTTTCTTCTATTGCTAAATCAATTTATTATGTTACTTTCATTGATGATTTCAGTAGGATAACATGGGTATATTTTTTAAAGAGTAAATCTAAAGTTTTTAGTCGCTTTCAAGGAATTTAAGGCTATGGTTGAAACTCAAATTGGGAAGAAAATTAAGTGTTTGAGATCTGATAATGGAGGTAAGTACTGTTTTGCAGACTTTGAAAAATTTTGTATGATTATGGATTAAAAGACAAAAGACAACTTCGTATTCTCTGGAGCATAATGGAGATGCAGAAGAATGAATAAAACGTTGATGGAGAAGGCTAGAAGCATGTTGATTGGAGCTGGTCTAGAAAAGAGGTTTTGGGCTGAAGTCATACTAATGCTTGTTATTTGATAAATATATCTCCTACATCAATGATTTTTATAAAAACAGCCAATGGAGGCATGGTCGGGAAAAAGCCTTCAATTAGACATCCGAGAGTTTTTTGATGTGAGGCATATGCACATGTGCATAAGGAGAAGAGAACAAAGTTGGATTCTAAGGTCACAAATGTATCTTCATCGGATATGGCTATGGGGTGAAAGGATACAAGATTTGGGATCATGTTGCAAAAAAGGTAATATACTCCAGAAGTGGTATTTTTAGAGAGATTAAATCTTTCCCTGTTAATTTTCAGCCAAAACAACATAAAGAAAATGAACAAAAAGGATGTGGTTCAACTTCCTTCTACACCTGAGAAAGTTGAATCGAGACCCCAAAATAGACAAGAAGTTGAGGAGAGCTCACCAAGCTCTGAATCTTCAGAAGAGGAAGAAGTGGAAGAATCTCCACCTCAACTTGTTCGAAAGTCTACAAGGCAAAGGCAACCACCTAAAGGTATGGGTATTCTCCTGATGATTGGAAGTGTATATTTGCTTTGAGTACTAACATTGATGAACCGAGATCTATACAAGAGGATTTGGGTATGAATGATGCAAAGTCCTGGAAAATAGCCATGGATGAAGAGATGGCAGCCCTTAAAAGGAATGATACATGGGACCTTGTACCATTTCCTGAAGGTCGGAAACATGTTGGATGTAAATGGGTGTTTAAGAAAAAGATTGGTTCGAGATAAAAATGTTGAAAAATATAAGGCACGATTGGTCATGGAAGGGTTACTCTCAAGTTGAGGGTATTGATTATGCTGATACATTCTCTCCTATTGCTAAAATGACATCCATTCAGTTTTTATTATCTATTGCAGCATCTTATGACCTAGAGGTTGAACAAATGGATGTGAAAACTACTTTCCTTCAAGGTGATTTGGAGGAAGAAATCTATATGACACAACAGAGCACTACATGGTGAAAGGTGGAAGCAAGATGGTTTGTAAGTTAAAGAAATCCATGTATGGCCTTAAATAAATTCCTAGGATGTGGTACCCAAAGTTTGATTCATATGTGTTGAGTTTGGGGTTTGTGTGGTCTAAATCGATCACTATGTATATTTTAAATCGATGGTGATATTTTCTTGGTAATTAATTTATATGTTGATGACATGTTTATTGGGAAAGGCAAAGGTTTGATTGCAAAATTGAAATCTCAGCTCTCTACGAAATTTGAAATGAAAGATCTTGGTGCAAAAAAACACATACTTGGGATGGAGATTAGAAGAGATCGTGAGAACAGTAAAGCTATGGCTTGGCTGAGTAAGTATGTTTATTCTATTTTGTAAAGGTTCAACATGCACGATTGTAAACCACTTTGTGTTCTTGTTACTTTGGGAATGAAGCTCTCCATTTCACAATGTCCTTCATCCCCATCGAGATGGAAGACATGAGCAGAGTGCCTTACCAGAGTGCAGCTTGGAAGCTTAATGTATGCTATGGTCTATACAAGACCGACATTGCCCAAGCAAAGGGGAGTTCTTTCTCATTTTATGTCTAATCCTCGGAAGAGTGCATTGGGATGAAGTTAAGAGGGTCTTCGATATTTGTGGGGTACATCGATTACTCTATATGTTTTCATGCAGAGGAGATCATCATTCCCTAGGTATTCATGGTTTTGTGGATTCAAATTGGGCCAATGATGTCAATAGTAGAATATCCACTAGTGCATGTTTTTACTCTTAACGGTGGTGCAATCAGTTGGATGAGAAGGTGACGGATTGTGGTCACTTTGTCCAATACCGAGGCGAGTACATGGCAGCCACTCATGCCTATAAAGAAGCCATTTGGCTGAAGCGTTCGTGTTCGTTCGATATTGGATTGAAATAAGGTGCGATTACAATGTATCTGCAGGATGTCCAGAGTAATCTGCCTTGCGAAGAACCCGACTTTTCATGTCGGACCAAACACATTGATGTTTAGTATCACTTTTGAGAGATATGGTCGAGGATGGCAGGGTGAAGTCGGAAAAAGTAGAGACAGCCAGTGAATGTTGTAGATGCATTAACTAAGCCCGTGAGCACAACAAAATTTAGGTGGTGCTTCAAATCTATGGGCCTCTCACCCCAGCAGCAAGTTAATCCATGATGGTATCTTTCCTTGGCCCTTACAAGGTATTCGAAAAGTGGGATATTGTTGGAAATAAGGTGTCTCAACCTTGTTTGGTTTATTCAAGAAAGATTTTCTTACATCTGCTTTCACATTGTCGTTGCTCTAAAAATAGAAATAGGAGTTATCAAAAGATTCCCATATGATAGTATATCATGGAAGGGATATTTTTAGAGATATTATGATAATTTTATGACATCTTTGAGGGTCAAAAATCAGGGAGAATATTGTGGACGTGAGAGCCTAATTTTAGACCGAAATCTTGTTTTTTAATGCAATACACCTCATGAGAGGTTTTGCACATGGTTTTGTAAACCATATATGGTTTCTTGTATAACCGGAGGTCTATAAATTGAAGGCTTGGAGAAGCAATTGGTGTGGTGAGATTTACAAGTACCGTAAAGTTGGAATCCTCCTATAATTACATCCGGTGATACTCCTATAAGAAACTTGCTCTACAAGTGTATGTAATCTTGTTATTAGATTTGAAATACATTGAGTGGGATTTCAGAGTGTGGGGTTTTTTATCCGAAAGGATTGTCCCCACATAACTCGGTGTTTATGTTCTTGTTATGAATGTGTTGCTAGAATTTCTGTAACTATTTTATTAAGTTTAAAGTTTTGCATAATATCTCTCCTTAAGATTAGCATAGGAATTTGTTCCGCTACTCTTAATTTCCTATCAACGCACTTTCAAAATGTGTTCTTTTCTATCCATATATTCAACAAACTTGAACATATAGTTATATTTATTATACTCCTCATCTTGACAAAGTAGCAATTTTATTTACGAAACTGTGCTTTGCTACTCACTTGTTATGCTCTCGCAAATTATGATGATTTGTAGATGTCCAAATATTAAAAATAACGTAATGGAGGTAAAATGTGATTACCGCTTTTGATGACAATGACAAGTGACATCCAAAGCGTTTCTCAAGCAAATAGATTAAGTCTTCAATATGGCTTAAATCACGGATCTCCAACAGAGGGCCTACATCCATCTCATTCGCATTCTCATTCTCGGAAGATGAGCATGTCAAACAACTCAATGCATTTTACATTTTCAAAGAAAGTTAGGGAGAATGGGTAAGAATAAAATAGGAGTGTGTAAATAGTTGGAAATCAAAAGGGAGAGAGTCAAGTTTGTTTCAAAATAAGAAGAGTTGCATATCTATATTACTATTAGCACTGGAGTGGAAATTCAATATTATTGTTAGACCATAAGGCATTTCTAAGTGAGAAAAGGCCTTGTATCTCCGACAATTTTCATAATTGTAGTGGTTGGGATTTTATTCTTCCTATACGTTGAAATCGATGACCTTCATTAAGTCTTGATATGGTGAATGAGACTACAACACACAGATTGTGCTTGTTCGATGTCTAATCGACGGTGGATTTTAGTGGTTTTTTTATCGTTGGATGCCTTGTCATCTTGCATTGCATGCATTTCTTCCTTGTTATTTGGTATTTTCTATCGTGTCTTCATCAATGATATTCCTAGGGATGTCTCGAGCACTCGCACTTGCAAACCTCTCTGCTCACTCCGGAAATGCAGAAGAGATGTGTATATAAAAATTTGTCTCCTTCCCCATCTCCCTCTCCTCCTCGCCCTTCTTCTGTGGGTGTTGCTAATGGAAATTCTCATAAAATATTACAAACCCCGTCTAGGATTCCTCTCGTAGAAATTCCCATCTCCATCATCTTTGCACCCTCATCCTTGGATAGTCTAAAATAGAGCCTCTCAAAACACCCTAATCCAAAACCCCAAAATAGTAATGAAGTTGCAGTACGTAAGAATGATTCGGTGAATACAATTGTCCTTGCCCTTGCTTTTAATCCATCTCTTCCTACACTTGCTGAAAAGAATCTTCAAAAGCATCAAATAATCGGGGATATATCGAGGCACAAGACCACTAGGAATGTTATCTAAAAATAATAGTAAGTCTTATTTTTAAGGGTTTTTTAATTGCAGAACTCTGTAAGTAGTTTTACAAGTTACTCGATACTTATTATGTGGGAATGTTGCATTAGTAAACAAGTATTTAAAATGGCATCTATTAAACAATCTTCTATAACAAATAAGCGTGCGAGTGCTCCAACAAATTTTTCATCCGGAGGGAGTCGAGCTTAGGACTTGTGAAGGGAGTAGGGTTTTGCATCCATCAGGTCTTGATTAGGTTTGTTTCAAATATTGTAACCCTTAACTGAGTTTTTTATAGATTAACTAAGTTTCTATTGCAAATATAAAACTATACATTGTTATAAGGAATTAATCCCTATTTCACCGAGTTTGTTTTTTACTAGGATTTATTTTTTCATTAGGATATCTATAAGGAATACCCAAATAATCTATTTGGAATATAATTTATTGCTTAGCGTATCCCTAAGTAGCTCCTTGAGGACTACATTTTTCCTTGTATGTTAGGTGTTTCATTCTATGGAGGATCTGTTTACAAACTCTGGTTTTTATCATGAGAAGGGTTGTGGAATATACACAATTTTCTATAATGTTTATCTTTTTGTGTGTGACATTTGATGTTTACCATTAAAAATAATTTTTTTTAGAGTTACTTTTCATATAGGTAGATATTTTTTGGGCTTGTGTGTGCCGGTCTACAACACAACAATAAAATGTCGAC
Organism: Taxus wallichiana var. yunnanensis; assembly: GCA_018340775.1. Lineage (NCBI taxonomy): Eukaryota > Viridiplantae > Streptophyta > Pinopsida > Cupressales > Taxaceae > Taxus > Taxus wallichiana. Next base: position 230,968,540 of record CM031241.1, read on the forward strand.
GCAAGGGTTGGTTGTGTAGTGATAGTGGTGGGATGAAGTTTTCATATTTTAAACTGGTCAAAAAAGTGTTCGATTGTGAAGAAGGTAACAAGACAATGAGGTTCATTTTCATTGAAGAAAACATGTATCCCCTATGACATTGGCCTTGTTTTGCTATTTTCGTGTGGCTATAAATATTGTTTGGCCATGGTTGTTTTGTATAAAAATCTATGTTTGTGTTTTTCTTAGATTATATCAATTGTTATTGTAGTGCCCACTCCTCTTCAACATTTATATGATTATGATGTTGCTTAGTATAGACTAGAGTTATGGAAATTTCTATCACAGTTTAGATATTGACAGATGGACATTGTTATTTTGATTAGTTAATTGATAGACAGTGTGGATGTTAGACTTATGACATGATTTATAGGATGGATTATATGCATATTTGGATATATCGAATTGTTGATTTTGATCTTATATTGGAATGATGCATTTATTTCGATAATTATATAATGCTAGATGATGTATTTGATGTCATGATCTTATTGCTAGTTGATAAATTAATGAAATTGAAATAATTGAAATTGTGAACGATGGCAAATTACTTGTTTTGGTTTAAGTTGCGATAATTGATTATATGTATATGCATGTATTTTTACTATTTCGATGTTGTTAATATGGCCACGAGGCTAGAAAGGTATTGTTTTGACTTTTGCAGTGTTCGCAACACAATAAACTAAAGGGGATAAGAGACCAATAGTGAAAGAATATGGATTATTGGCATAGGTCACCATGGCAACACGTGTATTCATATTTTATATGTTGTATGTTGTATGTTATAGTTTTTAGGCGGTCTCCATTGGGGGTGACCTCAAATGTGACCTTGGAAATGTTTGTAATTTTTCTTGTTGATTTTTCTTTAATTGTAAGTCATTGTATTTTTATTAGCATGTGGAATCACTTTTATTAATTGTGTCTAGCACCCCTCTTAAGTTAATTTAAAAGTGTTTATCTAGTGTTAATTAGGATGTGACAAAAGGTGGGGAAATAAATGTGAGTTGGTAGCCTTAATGTGTGTTGGTTTGATATGATTTCAATTTTTTTTGGGTTGTGTGTACTCAATCTTCCTTGTGAAATTCAGATTTTTACCTTCTAGGCTATTTTGGAGACTTGTACACCTCTTAAAGCCACCCACTTAGCCTATGATGTGAGGGACTTATTTTAGGTCCTATTTTGTGTTTTAATGAAGGAAAAAAGTAATTAATTGCACTTTTCTTACGTGGGTATTTAATTTTGTCCTTAAGGGGTGTGGGTTGGGGTTGAGTGTATAAGAGGGTGGTCATTTCCCCAACCACCAATTTATTATGCTTTGGGGTTTGGGTTTGACCTTGGTGATCTGAGATGGGGAAGAAATGATGTGGCATCCTACATGGAGCCACATCATCTCCCTCTCCCTCTTTTCTATTTATTAGAATTTTTGTGATGTTTTGAAGGTTACTTTCTTGGTTTTTGGATCTCTCATTTTTGAATTCTTGCTTTACTGGAGTGCTTGTTGGAGTTGAAGTTTGCTTGGGATTGCTTGAGCTTGGAGGATTTTGGAACTTTCTTGTGGAGTGGATTCTTGCTATGGCAAGGTAGGGTCTTCACCCTTGGTTTCTTCTCTTTTCTTGTGTGTTTATGTGTTGAATGAATGTGTTATTGCATGATTTTTTGGGTAGTGAAATGGTTTTAGGATGTATATGAGAAAGTGAAATGGGGATAAATTTTGTTGGGAGGCATAAGAGTTTCTCTTGGGTATTTAGGAGGGATTGGGTTGGGTTCCCCACCTTGTTCTCATATTGTTATTTTGTTCATTGTGGGAGACATAAGAGAGGGAGGCATAAGAGATATTTTATTTGTAGGGAGACATAAGAGATTTTTGGGTTTGATTGAGCTTTGGAGGTTTTTGAGGTGGGAATCCAAACCCTTGTGAGGCACAAGGGTATCCCCATATTCCTTTCTCTACTTTGTTTGTTTTTTCACACCAATGTTTTGTGAAGTATATGTATAAAAATGAATGTGTTGTGGTCATTTTCTTGTGTGAATTTTTCTTGAAAGTAAATGTGGAAGATTTGTCTTTTGTTGCCATGGTTGTCAAATATTCGTATTGTCTCATCGTTGGGGCTCGGGGGCCAATGAGGAAGTACGTTCACTTCCTCATTGGAGTATTGGTTGGATAGAGAGTGTTGTCTAATCCCCTATTTTTGGTTGTGTGTTTGATCTTGGAAGAAGGTGGAGCTTAGATGATTAAGTCCCTCTTGTTTAAAGTGAATTTTTTAGTTTTTTTATTATCAAAAATGAAATCTTAGTCGATATTGTAAATGAAAGTAAAAGTTTGAAAAGTTGTTGGAATGAGTGACTATTAGATTGTTAAATTGAACCAAGTTCCTTTAAAGGGTTGTGTACCATGGATGAAGAAAAAATTGAAATGTGATTGAAAATAAAACAACTTTGTTCTCATTTTAGTGGATTTATTGTCTTTAAAAGGTGTGTTGTTTTTATTGTAAAACTATTGGGGAATCTTGTTATAACTTATTTGTGGGAATGGTTGAAACTTTTATTTTGTAAAAGAAAGAAATATTTATTTCTATTATATTACATGAAAGGAATATGATAGCAAATTAAACTATAAGTTGTTTTGTTTTGTTGAAAGAAATTTCTAAAAGTTTCCCATTTTTCACCTGTAAATGTTTGTTTGTTGTTTGGATGCAAAGCCTTAAAATGGGGGTTTAAATGTGTGTGTGTGTGTGTGTGTGTGTGTGTGTGTGTGTGTGTGTGTGTGTGTGTGTGTGTGTGTGTGTGTGCACGTGCACTTATAAATTGGGTATATATTCATCTTTCCAACCATTTCCTTATAATGGAGTGAATACCCATATGCCCAATAGGGCAAATACAAAAGAATAAGATAAACAAATAATAAATATGTGCAAACCCTAGATGAGGGTATAAATGGAATCCCTAATAAAAGAAAATTTTTGTTCCTCCATGAGCTTGAGTTTGTCTCCCATGGTTTCCACATCCTTCTCCTCAAACTCCGCAAAATAAAAAAAGAAATAATAAAATAAATGATTTGAAAAAGAGTCTTCCATAACAAAGTTTAGGGTTAGATAGACCCCTAATTCCAAGGGCTTTAAATGAATCCATCCAATGGATGAGATTCACCCCTTCAAAAGTAGGTGAGAAGTGGGTGAAGTTATTTTTAAATTTAAAATGCATAGGGAGGATTTATTTGGGGCCACTGAAGTGGTGTAGGGGGTGATTACTTTTACCTCTCTAACCTAAATGTTTTATTGTAAACTTTCTATTTAATGCAAGCTTTGACCCCTTTATGGGTGTAGTAAAACTTTATTATTTAAATAACTAGACCACAATACCTTTGAAATTAATTTGAGCAAGTTTAATTAAGGTTGAATTTAATTGTATTAAAACAAAAGGGAGGGGAGTCTAAGCCTTGCTGTAAACTAATTAAATTATTAAATGTTATTGAGAAATTTCATTAATTTATTTAAGAAGGAAGGTAAGGGGATTGTGGACCTCATTTGGAAATTAATAATATTAATTAAATGTAAATTTTTTAAATGAGAAAGTGTTGACCTAAATTTTAGCCTATTGTTGCGAGTGGGTTTTACAAAAAAATATTCCATAATTTTTCTAGTATGACCTATGTTTGTCTTGGGTTTCACATAGGTAAATTTGTGGCGTTATAGTTACACCCTTTTTAGAAATTAGAGAATTCCCTTGATTTTTAATTTTCTATTGAAAAGATTTAGATTGGGTGTTTAATGTTTAAGAGTTTTTGTATGGGTATCTCGTATTTTGAGAGTTTTCAATGTTGTAGACAGGGATTGCCTTTTGGTGCTAAGCATTATCTTTTACCAAGAAAAAAAAATGCAAAACAAACCACAATTTGTGTGAGACGCATACACTTGTTAAGAAATAAGAGATAAAATATGTGGAATAATCCCTTACAGTAATCGCAGAGAAACTAATATGCGAAAATATTACAGAGATCTCAAATAAAAGTGCGTAATAAATAACACAACACGAGAGAGACAATATTTAATGTGGTTCACTCAATATGGGCTATGTCCACCAAGAATCACTTGCTCAGATTTTATTACAAGCCTCCACTCTCTCAATACAATACCCAGATCCATTTGGAGCTATGCTCAAAAACTCTCTGAAATTCACACCCAAATTCGAGCACATCTCGTAATACATTTGCTTGTTTTTCTATCATATGCATAAGACCATATAAATAGACAACCCGCTAAGCGGTTTTACAAAACCATGGGTATCATACAATGGGAAAAAACAAAACCATCCCATAAACCTATGGGTAGCCAAGAGGCGAATTTACAAAACAATGGGTACCAAAAAACCATAAGCCCAAAAACAGCCCATAATGGTTACCCATTACACATGGGTTAATAAACCACCCATGAAAATTTGCTTCTGGAGCTTCACCCGAACCACCACTGACCCGCTCACGTGCCAAAGCGGGACCGCCGTAAAAATACCCGAGTGTAACACATAGAAGGTGTACCACACTCTAACATGAAAATAGGCTCCACAAACATAACAATCTCCCACTTGGAGACTGATTTCTAATGAGAAATCTTCTCAACCCTTCACTATCATCCACAAAGGCCAACCAAAGTTTAACATAGCTTTAGTTTATCCCTTGTGACCACCTTGGTCATCATGTCTAAAGGATTCCGACTAGTATGAATCTTATCCAACTTCAACTTATCTTCCTCCAAAGCTATCCTAATGAAGTGATATCTCAACTGTATATGCTTCGTCTTGGAGTGGAAAGAAGAGTTCTTAGCTAGGTGTATAGCACTCTAACTATCACTATGCAGCTTACATTCCTCCTGCTTATGCCCTAACTCCTCAAGCAATTGTTGTAACCAAATCATCTCTTTGCTTGCCTCTGTGGCAACAACATACTCAGCCTCCATGGTTGACAAAGCCACCAGCTTCTGTAGTCGTGAAATCCAGCTCACTATTGTCCCACCTATAGTATAAATATAACCTATCGTGCTCCTCCTACTGTCTACATCTCCAGCCATGTATTAATCTACATAACCATGTAAAGTGGTGTCTGATCCCTATAGCACAAAATCGTCCCCATGATCCCTCTCAAATACCGAAGGATCCACTTTCTTGTTTGTCAATGCTCTTTACCTGGATCACGCATAAATCTACTCACAAATCCCACTGCATGGGCAATATCAGGCCTAGTGCACACCATAGCATACATCAAACTACCAACTGCTAATGAGTAAGGTACCTTGGACATCTAGTTTCTTTCCTGCTCTGTCTTGGGACACTGCTCCTTTGATAACTTAAAATGGCCTGCCAAAGGAGTCCCAACCGGTTTAGCATCCTGCATGTTAAACCTGTCCAATACCTTCTTAATGTACTCTTCCTGAGATAAAGTCAACTTCCATTCCTTCCTATCCCGAGTTATCCTCATACCAAGGATTTGTCTGGCTACCCCCAAATCCTTCATATCAAAGGATTCACTTAGTTGTTTCTTGAGTAATTTTATTTCCTGCATGTTTTTACCTGCAACCAACATGTCATCAACATACAAACACAGGATAATATAACTTCCATCCTCAAATTTCTTTGTATACACACAATGGTTAGAATGACATATAATATAACCTTGCTCCATCATGAAGCTATCAAAATTCTTATACCATTGACGTGGAGCTTGTTTCAAGCCATACAAGCTCTTCTTCAGTTTACACACCATCTCCTCTTTACCTTTGACCTCATAGCCCTCTGGTTGCTGCATATATAGTTCCTCCTCCAAATCACCATGGAGAAATGCAGTCTTTACATCTAACTGTTCTAAGTGCAAGTCTTCTACTGCTGCCACTATTCTAAGAATAGTTCTAATACAAGTCATTTTTACTACAAGAGAAAATATCTCATCAAAATCTATACCTTGTTTCGTGCAAACCCTTAACCACCAACCGGGCCTTATATCTTTTATTTCCTCCTTTGTCTTTAACTTTGTACACCCACTTGTTCTACAATGCTCTTTTGCCTTCCGTTAGCTTCACCAAATCTCAAGTATTGTTCTCCATGAGAGACTTATGCTCCTCATCCATGGCTTTCTCCCACTTCTTATGGCATCTACCTGCAGTGCTTCATCAAATCTCTCTAGCTCTCCACTATCGGTGAGTAATAAATAATAAAGAGAAGGAGAAAAACGTTCGTGTTCTTTTCTTACCCTAGAAGACATCCTCACTTTGTAGGAGTTTGGGGTTCCTTTTGAGTAGGTTCTTGAGCTGATTCATGGGTCACTTTCCCATCTTACCATACCATGCCTCCTCGGGTATGCCTCCATCCAAGGCACTTAAGGGTCCTCTATTTATCAAGTACACAGTTGTGCTCACCGCCATCGCCCAAAAAGAAAGAGGCAGTCCTACATGTAACCTCATGCTCCTAGCACCTTCCATTATTGTTATGTTCATCCTTTTACGATACCTCATTCTACCGTGGAGTTCCCTGAACTCATCTTTTTTCCTATGGATTCCATTCTTAGAACAATAATCATTAAATTCATTGCTGCAATACTCCCCTCCACTATCTGACTTGAGACATTTTAGCTTAAGACCTGTTTCATTCTATACCAAGGCTTTCCATTTAACAAAAGTGTCAAATACATCAGATTTGTTTCTAATACAATAAACCCAAACTTTACTTGTTGCATCATCAATAAAAGTAACATAATAACTTGAACCCCCAAGAGATGATACCCGAGTTGGCCCCACACATTAGAATGTACCACTCTAAATTACTCTCTTTCTTCGTAGGTCCAACCTTGAGAAACCTTACTCGCTTCTTGTTTCCCATATATGCGGTTCTCACATAAATCCAAACCTATTTCGTATATCCAGGGCAAATTATTCTTTATGATGTTCATGCCCTTATGGCTCATATGACCGATCCTATAGTGCCATAATGTTGTATCTACATCCGAAGCCACAAGATTACAATCATTAGTACTATCGGTGGTTAAATACAAGGTTCAAACCTTCTTACCTCTTGCCACTAAAAGAACACCCTTGGTAACCTTCCAAGAGTTAGTTGTACATATCACATTACAACCATCACTTCCCAATTGCCCTACCGATATCAAATTTCTCCTTAATGTAGGCACATGTCTGACATCCTTCAATAGCCATGTATTCTCATTCTCACGCATCTTAACTCCGAACATAACCTTTTACAACTATACTTGAAGGCTCATCATCACCAAGAAAAACATGCCCAAAATCCCCTTGAACATAATCAACAAAATAATGCCTATGTGGAGTAGCATGAAAAGAAGCCCCACGAATCTAAAACCCAAGATTTAGTAATATTATACAAAGAAAGAATCAAAAATCCCGACATACATTACCCAATGCCACATTTGCCTCCTTGTTTTCTTCATGTTTTTCTTCTTTTCTGAAGCTCCCAACAATCCTTCTTTGCATGCCTAGACTTTCCACAAGGTTCAACATATAATCTTGCTCTTGGATTTTGACCTTTCCCGATATTTTGATTTTCCACGGTTTCCTCTATTCTTCTCTCTCCTCTAGTTTCCACTTTGTCAAAGCATTCCTGAAGTAGAAGATTCCCAAAGCTTTTGTTTGCATTTCCTCGCTTAGAATCACCCCTACAACATCCTCAAACTTCAACTTCGAGTTAGCTGGAACCGAGTTGCTTACCGCCATTACCAAATTATTCCAACTTTCAGGTAAAGAGCACAGAATTAATAAAGCCCTAACTTCTTCATCAAATTCTATTATAACCGAAGCTAGCATATTCACAACCATATTGAAATCATTTAAATGATATGCTACTAAACTATTCTCAGACATCTTCATATTAAACAAATTTTTCATTAAAAATATCTTGTTAGAGGCAGAGGGTTTTTCATACAACTTCCCTAATGCATCCATTAGATCTTTTGTAGTCTTTTCCTTTGAAACATTAAATAATACCAAGATGCAAGACACAACCGGATCATTCCAAGTTCCTTCCGATCCAACAAATTTCATTCTCGCATCTTTCATACTTGAGGGTTTGTTCACCTTCTCAGACAATGAGTATAAAGATCCTTCTGATAAAGGTAATCTTCCATCTGCATCTTCCAAAGACTGAAATTATGCCCGTTGAATTTATCAACCCTAGATCTTCCATCATCTGCCATAGCTCCCACTCAAGATAAAACTTTCCTATGATTCAACACTTCAGCAAACCAAACCAGGCTCTGATACCAATTGTTAGGAAATAAGAGATAAAATATGCAGAATAATCCCTTACAGAATCGCAACAGTAGAAACTAATATGTAGAAAATATTACAGATCTCAAATAAAAGTGCAAAATAAATAACACAACACGAGAGACAATATTTAATGTGGTTACGTCTACCAAGAATCACTTGCTCAGATTTTATTACAAGCCTCCACTCTCTCAATACAATACCTAGATCCGTTTGGAGCTATGCTCAACAAACTCTATAGAATTCACACCCGAATTCAAAGCACATCTGCAATACATTTGCTTGTATTTCTATCATATGCATAAAACCATATAAATATACAACTACTTAAGAATTTTTGCAAAACCATGGGTATCAAAAATGGGCAAAATAAGATCGTCCCATAAACCTATGGGTAGCCGAAGAGGCATTTTACAAAACAATGGGTAAAAAAAACCATGGGCCCAAAAACAGCCCATAATGGTTACCCATTACCCATGGGTTGATAGACCACCCATGAAAATTTGCTTCAGGGGCTTCGCCCGAACCCCCTGACCCACTCACCGGTGAGCGGGACCGCCGTAAAAATACCTAAGTGTAACACATAGAAGGTGTACCACACTCTAACATGAAAATAGACTCCACAAACATAACATACAATCCTATTATTTTGGTGTCAAGGTTGTGTTAGATGTTGATGTTCCTTCTTATTATTATCGTGTTTTATGTTCAGATTTTAATTCTTTCTTTTGAGCTATAGCTATGTTCCAATACCCAAAATTTTCCATGCACTAGGAATATGCTTGGGAATGAGACTTTCTGCAAGACCTTTTTTTGTAACCTATCATCATTTAAATAAGATGTGCTCTTGTTGTGATTACCCTCAAATATTTTCTAATAAAGTGGAAAATGTCATGACTTCCTTTGATTTTTCATCATCCTTCACTTTGCTAATTCTTACAAGGCTTTTATATTTCACGTATTTCAACTCATAGGCCTCCATACTATGTATATCGATTACATCGTAGAGGGAGTTGTGAAAGCATTTCCGAGCATTGTATACATTATGAATTAAGATTGAGAAATCTTATAGAGATCTTTAAGGTCTGTCCATTCCATCGACTTACCAAATATGTACAATTCATGACATTTTCATTCCTTTATTAAACCAAAGGATGGCAAAGTAACCTCTTGTCAAAGTAAGGATCTTGTCACAAAATCAATTTGTTAAGATCTATTCATTTGGAGTTTCTCATAGCTTTTATTTGCTTATTTTATTTTCAAAATACACATATTTTGTCGTTATAGATCTACTCCAATATCTGTGGATATGGGCTTTTGCAGCTCTGGGATATGGCACTGAAATTTTTCTTCTTTCTTTTCATTTACCTTAATTATTTTTTTACTTGAAGTTGTTCCTTATGTTTGAGATGCTTCTGATAGGCCTAGATCAACTTCTTTTCCTCCTACAAGAATATACATCCAATGTTTGAAGATTTGGCTTTTCAAAGATGGATAAACTTCCATTTTTAGAAGCTCAAAATTGAAGACTCAAGCTCTTACAAAATTGTTGTGGTTTCATTTGTTAAGATCTATTCATTTGGATTTTCTATTTGCTTTTATTTGCTTTTTTTTTCAAAATACACCTATTTTCTCGTTAAAGATCTACTCCAATATTTCTTGATACGAGATTGTACAACTCTAGGATGTGGTATTGAAATTTTGCTGCTTTCTTTTCGTTCACTTAATTATTTTTTTACTTAAAGTTGTTCCTTATGTTTGAGATGCTTTATTTTGGAGTTTTGGTTCTTGTTTGTTTGAGGTAACAGAGAGCAAGTTGATCACCACTTGACTAGGCAAAAAGATCTCACATTGCCCTTGATGGAGCTAGAGGCATTGAATATCTACATAGCGTGGAAGCCAAATATCTCATGGGAACTTTAATTCTTCCAACATTATCCTTACCAAGGACTAGAATCCAAAATGCCATAATAATAAAGCTTGATGAGAAAATTTCTCACTCTTTCATTGCTTAACCTCGGGATGTTGTAGAGCTACTCATTTTATTTCATTATTCAAGTTATACATAGGCTACTGAATATTCTTTTCAGTTTTCCCCTTTCCTCCTAAATCCATTTCATTCCTTTATATCATATTTTTAGGTAAGGGAAGTATATTGTAAGGCTTTGGACCTTTGTGGCCATTGTCCTAAAGAAGCTACATTTTTGAACTATGGATGTCTATTAGGTTTATTGCTTGTAACAAAATTTTAAGGAGACTTTGGTTATGTTAGTTAGTGCTTTGTTTTAGCTTCGCTTGGGCTTCACTCATACTTTGTTTTGTATACATATTTGGTTTGCAATTTTGTGATAGTTCCAACTATGTTTTTGTACTCTTTAGTGTATTTATGAAACACAAACACTGCAAATTTAAGTGGATTTGTTCATGCCTGATGTAAGCATGGTAGAATCTAGTGGCAAACATCAAATTGTTCTATTTTAGTTTAGAAGGCTTAAACTTTACTTGACTTACATTGCACTCTTGAACTATGTGGGTAAAAATATCAAGTAGGATACATTGAACATGGAGTTAATGGATTATGATTCATGTTTTTAGAGTTTTTCTTTAGGATTAAACCAAACTAAGCATGGATTGATTGTTTTGAGAATGAGTCTATTGGATTTTTAGGTGATTGATGCACCCATCCATATAAATTGTGGCGAGGTAAAATATGAGAGGATATTTTTGTTGGTTGGGCCTTAGTAGATTAGTAAGTTCTAGGTGCTTAACATGAATAGTATCTGGGTCAAATTCTTGTACTTCATCATGGTAGGTTAGACCTCACCTTCAATACAAGCATGTGGAAAAATTGATGGAATATATACCTTGGCATTTAAAGTGAGGAATGATATTATGTGTGTGGTGTAGCCACCACTCTGTATCCATTATCCAAGTGACAATGACTTAAAAGGACCAAGCTTGAGGGATTTTATACCGGTGTCTTGTATGCCACCAAAATTTTAATGTTAAATTATACCTTTGCTTGTCATATGACTTGCATTATGATCATCCTATAATCTACTTCCTCGATTCCTTTCCATAGCTTTCCTTTCCCACATCTTCCACTACTTCCTAATAAATCCTATGGGCGTTCCCATCACACCCCTCAATACTCATAAACCCTATGATCCCTCAAGATGTCCTCATCCCATGCTCCATCACATGATTTCTAGTAGATATTACAGATCTAAAGAAATGGGATTTTACTTTTGGAAAATTTTGAGCAAATATTTGGTTCATTACTTACTTTTTAATCCGGTTCACTATTTTTTGTGATGCTTTTATCAAACAAATTTGGTTCACGTATTCACGGACGTGTCTTTTTCTCGAGACAAAGGTAGATCAATAATTTGTGTACGTACATGGCCCCACTCTTTTTATTTTTCTTTCATTTCCGTAGAATTTCAAAATCCATAAATTTATCATACGTTAAACAATGTTAATAAAAGTATTGACACGAGTGATCACGATCAATATTTTTGAATGACATTAAGTAATTATGAAAACAAAGTAAAGTAAAACACATGAGTTGTATTCAAGTGACCATTAGTGGTGGGACCACCGCTAATGCGATCAAGTAACATCACGAAGATTCATGACCACTCAATTTTTTTCCTATTTGTAGCTAGCCATACACCTGCATTTAATGGGAGGCCTATCTTAAGTTTTTAATTGTATAGCTCATTAATAATCAAAATACAATATTTATTTAGTGTAGCGGTGAGTGTGAGTGTGAATTCACTTCAATACTTAAATAAATATTTTAAACTATTAAAAATGTCAAATTTCATTTTGACATGACATGGATAGTGGGCTAAGTTTCCTGAGCCGACTACCCCAATCAATTTGCACCTATGTATGGTTTTCCCCCATAAAACTCACATGTAACACATAACCAACACGTACATTGCTCCATACGTGGAAAAGAAAGGACCGGTGCCGAATTCATTATCGGTGCCAGAGGAGTGATGGTGGTGCCAAATCTTCTGAGAATAGTCTATATATCGCTGCATTACCTATTCACATTAACATCATTTTGGGAGGCATTCTATACTCACATAAACCGGTTCATCCAGTTTGCCATCTGGTTCCCCTAGGGTGACTTAGCAAACAAATAATACAAACATTTTACAGTGCTACCATTATTCACAGAGCCAAAGAAAACTCAGGAAAGCATCGGCGCCATTAGCACAACACTCTGCCACTCTGCCACACTAAACACTTGGCGTCTTTGGGATTAGCTACTGGTGAAGACAAGAGGTCGCCATAGAACTCCCAAACGAATGCACCAGTTCTCCCTAAAACAGATACAAACTTAATAAACTCAGAGTCATGGATTAACCACTTAAACAACTTAAACATTAAACACATACATTCTTTCACAGACCAGAGGATGAAGCGATTCCAGTGGATATTTTAAGAGGAAGGCATTCACAGACCAGTGGATGTTTTACTAGGAAGGCAATCACATTTGTTAGGAAGGAAAGTTCTTGGATCTCCACAACACACAGTCGACCGTGACACAATCTAGTGACAAGTAATCGAAAACCAAAGGACCATCATGAATCATGAATATGTAATTTAGTTATTGTTTTTTTTCATTAATTTTTTTATATTCAACAATGGCAAAGGAAAATCTTCTCAATTTTTCTTTTTGTTGTCACACTAAATATCCATGTTTATTAATTTCTCAATCGATTGTTAAGTTTGGTTACTGTAATTCATCACCAAATATGTCTGCATTTGTGAAAAATATTCTTCCAATATTTTTTTTATCTACACTTTTACTATTCCCCCTAATTTCACCCTAATATCTCTATTATATTCATCATAGATAAATAAACACACCTGTTATATACTAATACTTTACCAATAATGTATTGTTCTTATCCAAAAATGTTTTCAACAAACATTATGGTTTTCTTCACCAGTCAATATTCTTGATGAATTCCCTAGGAAAGAGGGATAAGGGGCTGAAGAAAACCAATATATAATCATTCTTACACCGGTCCTTTTCGATTGTATGCAACCTCAGGTTTGTTGAGACCCCTTGTCCTCACCTAATTTATCTTCTTTTCTACAAACTAACCAAGAATCATCTTTTATCGCTTCAAACTATTATCACTTTTAGCCATTGTGAAGCCATGAACTGATGAAAGAAAATGAGAGGGACCATCACTAAAAAAATGGAAAGAGAGCTCCAAAAATTTATATTGTTTGGAAGCCAAGTAATGGTGGAATTTCATTCAACAAGTGAGAGGGTGAGAGGGCAATGGTTAAAGGAAAGACAACATTACCACCTTTAAGACTATTTTTCCATTCTTTGGGAAGAGACACACTTGAATCAAGGCATGTTATTTTAATATAAATGTTATGAATCTTACATAGAAGGGAGAGTAGATTTGTCATGATTGATTAAGTAGATGAGTATTGGGAGAGAGGAGAAGCCATTCGATGAATTTCACTCTCCATTTTAAAAATTTGACATTTCATAATTTGCCAAAAAATCAGCAAGTTGATTGATTTCCCGATAACAAAGTAGACCCCATAATCTTGTGATTATTGACAAATTCAACAAATTCCTTAACATGGTGATTTGAAAATGGAACCACCGGTCACGTGTTGTCCTTCCCCATAGCAACCAATTCTAATATATAACCAAATCCCAAACTCAACAACACATCTCTAAGATTTATAATAGAGGAATTCTCGTATTGCACTTGTAAGAATGGAAGTAGTTTGTCATTCACCAATTTTTGTTTCAAATTGTGTAAAATAAGATGTAGTAAAATCTATGTTGAAATTGTGTATCTATCCCTAAAGCTATATTAGAGACCTTTAGAAACCCGTATTTTTGCAGACATTCTGATGTTGGATGATTCCATCTAGATCAAAGATCTATGAATGGTTTTTATTTGTACATGTAAGTATGTCCCTATAACATATTCTAAAGTTTGTAATCTTTATGTGTCTCTGAATTGCATTTCTATTCTTTGTGATAACCACATTGAATTCCCCCTTTTTTGAGGTGAGTGAGATATACTATAGATATCTCATCTCAAAATAATTGAGGTGTATTCATGTCATATATAACATATAATAATTGTAGAACACATCCACTCAAAATGCACACCTAATAGCAATACTAGAGCACATCCACAACCTTATACAAAAGGAACAATCAAGATACGTTGGAAACTTCATGAGTATGTACCTATACACATGATCAACTTATCTACAAGTGCATATGGGTAAGTGCACCAAGTTGGGGGACAATTAAGTGGACATCAAATCCTGAATTTTACATTAAAAACAACAAAACATCAAATTTAGTCTTCCACAGACTTGAACCATGCCAAAAAGTATAAAAATGTTATAAAAATGGTACCATTGCGTAGCGAGATTGTTAGCTTTGTAGAAATACTAATTTTAAAGTGAATAGAATAGGATAAATATCATTTTATAATTTTTACTAATAGTAGGTCTTTAAGACACTTTTTCTCATGAATGTTTATGTCTACGTTTAAGACTACAAATTTTGTTTCACTTATCAGAATGTGATAAAACTTATACCATCCCAACCATGGTGAAATTATATCCATGTTCAAAAGAAAATTATTTTATTTCAATATTTTTGATGAAGTTATGGTGGGAAAATGGAAAGTTCTCTGTTTTCTTTATGTTTTCATACCACTTTCATGGAAAAAATCATAAAAAATAAAATATTACTCAAAAAAATAAAAATAAAATCCATCCCAAGATAGATAGTGGCATCTAACTTCTCACCAAAGGAGAAAAATATATATCAATTTTTGGTCATCCAAATTGTGGGCAAACGGACTATAATCTTATAGGCGTTTTTAAAAAAAAATACCAAGTCATTGAATTTTGAGTTTTTAATATAGCTAATCTTGTCTATTTTTAAAAAAATTAGTATTTTAGAAACTAGATTCCAGATGCTATGATTCATATTCATATAATTTTTCTAATTTTGAGTGTATGTATTGCTAATAATCCCTACAAGTTGATATTATGTTGTTATTTGCAATATGATGTCCACTTATGACCCCTTTTTTGTCCCCCAACTTGTTGCACTTACCCATTTAACCATGTGCAAGTAATAATATAGTGAACCATAACTTTCTATCGCATTCATATCCAAGGTAGAATTATATTTAATATAACATGTTATGGTATTAAGAAGTAGAAATGAACCTTGTTAATAGATCTTCAGAAAAGTGAAAAGGATGAACATTATTAGAAGAGTCCTTTATATACTTCCAGGTGAGTTCATAATCCACTATAGGGGATTGTTAGTGTAGAATCACGGCACCCCCAAATGGCCTGATTGTGATGTGGGGTATTCGGTGTGATTTCACAACATAGGGCCATCTCTCAAGTTGTGAGACTTGCAAAAACCTGAGATGGACCTCTAGATAAAGTCGGTTCTTGCTTCTAATCTACCTACCACAAGCTACCCCGGTGTAGGTGTTAGGAAATAAGGGATAAAATATGTGGAATAATCCCTCACAAAATCACAACAGTAGAAACTAATATGCAGAAAATATTACAGATCTCAAATAAAAGTGCAGAATAAATAACACAACACAAAGAGACAAGATTTAACGTGGTTCACCCAATTTGGGCTACGTCCACCAAGAATCACTTGCTCATATTTTATTACAAGCCTCCACTCTCTCAATACAATACCCAGATCCATTTGGAGCTATGCTCAACAAACTCTACAGAATTCACACCCGAATTCAAAACACATCTACAATACATTTGCTTGTCTATCTATCATATGCATAAGACCATATAAATAGACAACTGCTTAAGAAGTTTTACAAAACCATGGGTATCAAACAATGGGAAAAAAAAAAAAACCCTCCCATAAAATTATGGGTAGCCGAAGAGGTGGTTTTACAAAACAATGAGTACCGAAAAACCATGGATCCAAAAATATTCCATAACGGTTACCCATTACCCATGGGTTAATACACCACCCATGAAAAATTACTTGGGGCTTCACCCCGAACCCCCTGTCTGCTCACCGGCGAGTGGGACCACCGTAAAAAAATACCCGAGTGTAACACATAGAAGGTGTACCACACTCTAACATGAAAATAGGCTCCACAAACATAACAATCTCCCACTTGGAGACTGATTTCCACTGAGCAAGCTTCTCAACCCTTCACTGTCATCTGCGAAGGCCAACCAAAGCTGAACATAGCTTTAGTTTATCCCTTGTGACCACCTTGGTCATCATGTCTGCAGGATTCTGACTGGTATAAATCTTATCCAACTTCAACTTATCTTCCTCCAAAGTTGTCCTGATGAAGTGATATCTCAACTGTATATGCTTCGTCCTGGAGTGGAAAGTAGATTTCTTAGCTAGGTGTATAGTACTCTGACTATCACTATGCATCTTACATTCCTTCTACTTATGCCCTAACTCCTCAAGCAATTGTTGTAACCAAATCATCTCTTTGCTTGCCTCTGTGGCAGCAACATACTCAACCTCTGTGGTTGACAAATCCACCACTTCTATAGTCGTGAAAAATCCAGACTCACCGTGTTGTCCCACCTACAGTATAAATATAACTTTGTCGTGCTCCTCCTATTGTCTACATCTCCAGCCATGTCTGAATCTACATAACCACGTAAAGTGGTGTCTGATCCACTATAGCACAAAATTGTCCCCATGGTCCCTCTCAAATACCGAAGGATCCACTTTCTGCTTGTCAATGCTCTTTACCTGGATCACTCATAAATCTACTCACGATCCCACTTTGCATGGGCAATATCAGGCCCTCGCACACCATAGCATACATCAAACTACCAACTGCTGATGAGTAAGGTACCTTGGACATCTGGTTTCTTTCCTACTCTGTCTTGGGACACTTTGCTCCTTTGATAACTTAAAATGGCACCAAAGGAGTCCCAACCAGTTTAGCATCCTGCATGTTAAACTGTCCCAATACCTTCTTAATGTACTCTTCCTGAGATAAAGTCAACTTCCATTCCTTCCTATCCCGAGTTATCCTCATACCAAGGATTTGTCTGGCTGCCCCAAATCCTTCATATCAAAGGATTCACTTAATTGTTTCTTGAGTACTTTTATTTCCTACATGTTTTTACCTGCAACCAACATGTCATCAACATACAAACATAAGATAATATAAATTCTATCCTCAAATTTCTTTGTATACACGCAATGGTTAGAATGACATCTAATATAACCTTGCTCCATCATGAAGCTATCAAAATTCTTATACCATTGACGTGGAGCTTGTTTCAAGCCATACAAGCTCTTCTTCAGTTTACACGCCATCTCCTCTTTACCTTTGACCTCATAGCCCTCTGGTTGTTGCATATATAGTTCCTCCTCCAAATCACCATGGAGAAATGCAGTCTTTACATCTAACTTTTCTAAGTGCAAGTCTTCTGCTGCCACTATTCCAAGAATAGTTCTAATAGAATCATTTTACTACGGAGAAAATATCTCATCAAAATCTATACCTTGTTTCGTGCAGAGACCCCTTGACCACCAACTAGGCCTTATATCTTTTCTTTCCTCCTTCATATTTAACTCTTTACACCCACTTTTTCTATAATACTCTTTTACCTTCCAGTAGCTTCACCAAATCCCAAGTCTGGTTCTCCATGAGAGACTTATGCTCCTCATCCATGGCTTGCTCCCACTTCTTCTTGGCATCTACCTGCATTGCTTCATCAAATCTCTCTGGCTCTCCACTATCAGTGAGTAATAAATAATAAAGAGAAGGAGAAAAATGTTCAAGTTCTTTTCTTACCCTAGAAGACCTCCTCACTGTAGGAGTTTGGGGTTCCTGTTGAGTAGGTTCCTGAACTGATTCATGGGTCACTTTCCCATCCGGAAGATCCTCTACCACTACATATTCTTTCTTGGATTCTTCCCTGTTTTCCTGCAACTGTTGCTTATACATGACTTTCTCATTAAAGACCACATCCCTAGACCGAATGATTTTCTTGTCCTTAATACTCCAACATTTAAACCCAAAGTCATCACCACCATAACCAATGAAAGTACATTTTTCTGATTTAGCCTCTAGCTTGGTCCTATCATCCTTGTCTATATGAACAAACACCTCACATCCAAAGACTCTAAGAAATGAATAATCAACTTTCTTACCATACCATGCCTCCTCAGGTATGCCTCCATCCAAGGCACTTGAGGGTCCTCTGTTTATCAAGTACACAGCTGTGCTCACCGCTACCCAAAAAGAAAGAGGCAGTCCTACATGTAACCTCATGCTCCTAGCACGTTCCATTATTGTTCTGTTCATCCTTTCTGATACCCCATTCTGTTGTGGAGTTCCTATAACTATCTTTTGCCTGCGGATTCCATTCTTAGAACAATAATCATTAAATTCATTGTTGCAATACTCCCTCTATTATCGACCTAAGACATTTTAGCTTAAGACCTGTTTCATTCTCTACCAAGGCTTTCCATTTAACAAAAGTGTCAAATACATCAGATTTGTTTCTAATACAATAAACCCAAACTTTCATTGTTACATCATCAATAAAAGTAATATAATAACTTGAACCCCAAGAGATGATACCTAAGCCGGCCCCCATACATCGAATGTACCAGCTCTAACTTACTCTCTTTCTTCATAGGTCCAACCTTGATAAACCTTACTCGCTTCTGCTTTCCCATATATATGCAATTCTCACATAAATCCAAACACTGTTTACTGTATATCCGGAAAATTCTTCTTTATGATGTTCATGCCCTTATGGCTCATATGACCGAGCCTATAGTGCCATAATATTGTATCTGCATCTGAAGCCATAAGATTACAATCATTAGTACTATCGGTGGTTAAATACAAGGTTCCAATGTTCTTACCTCTTACCACCACAAGAGCACCCTTGGTAACCTTCCACGAGTTAGCTGTAAATATCACAAGACAACCATCACTTCCCAATTACCCCACCGATATCAAATTTCTCCTTAATGCGGGCACATGTCGACATCCTTCAATAGCCATGTATTCTCATTCTCGCATCTTAACCTGAACAGAACATTTTCCAACTATACTGCAAGGCTCATCATCACCAAGAAAAACATGCCCAAAATCCCCTTGAACATAATCAACAAAATAATGCCTATGTGGAGTAGCATGAAAAGAAGCCCCTGAATCTAAAACCCAAGATTTAGTAATATTATGCAAAGAAAGAATCAAAGCATCCTGACATACATTACCCGATGCCACATTTGCCTCCTTGTTTTCTTCCTATTGTTTCTTCTTGTCCCAAAGCTCCCAACAATCCTTCTTTGCATGCCCATACTTTCCATAGTTCCAACATACAATCTTGCTCTTGGATTTTGACCTTGCCCGATCTTTCGATTTTCCACGGTTTCCTCTATTCTTCTGTCTCCCTCTATTTTCCACTGTGAAAGCATTCCCAAGTAGAAGATTCCCCAGATCTTTTTCTTCACATTTCCTCGCTTATAGTATAAATATCCTTCGATAAACATAATCTTCCATCTGCATCTTCCAAAGACTGAAATTCTACCCGTTGAATTTATCAACCTAGATCTTCCATCATCTGCCATAGCTCCCACTCAAGATAAAACTTTCCCCGTGATTCAACCCTTCAACAAACCAAACCAGGGCTCGATACCAATTGTTAGGAAATAAGGGATAAAATATGCGAATAATCCCTCACGAGAATCGTAACAGTAGAAACTAATATGCAGAAATTATTACTGGATCTCAAATAAAAGTGCGGAATAAATAACACAACACGAGAGAGACAAGATTTAACGTGGTTCACCCAATTTGGGCTACGTCCACCAAGAATCACTTGCTCAAATTTTATTACAAGCCTCCACTCTCTCAATACAATACCCCGGATCCATTTGGAGCTATGCTCAAAAACTCTACAAAATTCACACCCGCATTTAAAACACATCTGCAATACATTTTCTTGTCTATCTATCTATCATATGCATAAGACCATATAAATAGATAATTGCTTAAGCGAGTTTTACAAAACCATGGGTATCAAACCATGGGAAAAAGAAAAATTGTCCCATAAACTTATGGGTAGCCGAGAAGAAGTCGGTTTTACAAAACAATGAGTACCAAAAAACCATGGACCCAAAAATAACCCATAACGGTTACCCATTACCCATTGGTTAATAAACCACCCATGAAAATTTTTTGGGGCTTCGCCCCGAATCCTTCAATCAAGGGGGCTTCAACCCCAACCCACTCACCGCAAGCGAGATCGCTGTAAAAATACCCGAGTGTAACACATAGAAGGTGTACCACACTCTAACATGAAAATAGGCTCCACAAACATAACAAAGGGCGGAACCTATTCTATCCTAATCTTACCATTCCAAGTGGACGAGAGGGAGAGAGAGAGAGAGAGGATGAAAGAGCCTACACTAAGTGGTGATACACCGAAAAGGAAGTGGTTGATCACATACCCGACTTCGCTGGAAGTGGAGAGAGGTGAGTAGAGAAGAGGGTGGAAGAAAATGCACCACAAACAAAGATAGATTTCACACAGAACACCACTTTGAAACCCATTAAACATAGCTCCCAAGACCTACAATAGACATCAAATATGCACAATATACCCTATGACAATGAGAGGCAAGGAGAGACAAATAAAATAAGCCAAGGATGGATAGATGCATCACAAAATAGATTTTATTGCTCCAAAATGTTACATAGAGCACCATCATTAGTGGAAAGAGGAAAGAAAATGACATTACAGAGCCATGGGAGGAGGCTTAGACTCTGCATTCTACCCTAAGGAAGAAAGAGAGAGGGGGCAAGGAGAAACAATGACCAACCACCTTTTAATATGCCCCTCTGTTACAATATATAGAAGAATAAGAGAGAGAGAGAGAGAGGGAAAAATTCAATCCACTCAACCACCAGAGATATGTATTGAATCTTGTTTTGAAAGCTCAACCACTAAATCAATGCCTTCTCTACAAATCTACCCCAAAATTTCTATTTCAATTTCTTGTTCATCCCTCGAAGGAGGATCGAATCGAATCAAATCCAATCTAGTTGTTGAGAAATCTGATTATGTATTAATGGCCTGAAGATGTTTTCCCATTTTTCACCTACCATAGCCTTCTAAAGAATGATATTTTATGTTTCCAT
Organism: Taxus wallichiana var. yunnanensis; assembly: GCA_018340775.1. Classification (NCBI taxonomy): domain Eukaryota; kingdom Viridiplantae; phylum Streptophyta; class Pinopsida; order Cupressales; family Taxaceae; genus Taxus; species Taxus wallichiana. Next base: position 230,990,078 of record CM031241.1, read on the forward strand.
TACATGAGGGTGTCGAGACATTTCCAGAAAGTCTTCTCCCACCAAAATCTAATTCTCTAATCAAAAGGTATGGTCATTTGAATATTAGGTCGCGAGGGCACGATATTTAAAAAGTCTATCCATACAGGGGTCCATGTGGTGGCCTCAATGCCTCGTTTGAGATTTGTATTTTCCTAAGTCTCATCACTCTTCAAAACTATGCTAGATTGACATGTTGTGGCCTCTTTGAGCTTCTTGAGGTCCTTTTAACTATATTTTTAAGTCTTTTTTTGGCGGGGTCAAAAATCTCCCTCACATGGAGGCTCAATGCGCATGTTTGAAAACTCCTAAATTTTACCTTTAATTTACGTGGTCGAGACACATGGAGACCTCCAATAACTTTTTTCCTCAGGACTTTTCAACAACCAGATTTTCCTCTTCGAAGGACACATGGCGGGTTGACGCTTATTTGGAAACCTGCCCCAAATTTTACTTTTGAAAGAGCATTCTGTTTTGACACTGGCACGTCGAGCCTTTGCACTTGCTTCTCCTTTGACTATTCAACCCCACTTATCCCTTTTTGAACTCTGGGACACATGTGGAAGCCCACTCATTTGAAAACCCACTCAAGATTTTACCTTTGAAGGAGATCACCAAAGACACGTGGCTTCTTCCACCTTTCTATACTTAGTCATTTTGGCCCACTCTCCTTTTTTACCTCTGTTGACCATTTTCCATGTGGAGGGCTGGTGCAAGTTTGAGTCTCCCTTGGGCTCCCATCTTGGAATTACACCAAGCTGACACTTGGCACCTTCCGCTGAGTCGAAGACTTTTCAATCTACCTTTTGTCGGTGTGACTTTTGGGGCTCTGGACATGTGGAGGCTTGGTGCTTGTTTGAGTCTCGATCTTTTGGGATTTAATATTTGGAGGTGCGCATTTGGACACTTGGCAGCTTTCATTGTCTCCTCCATACTTAGCCAATTTTGGGCTCATTCTAAATCATTTGCAGAGCTCGAAACTTTGAACCTTCGCCATTTCTTTTCTTTAAGCCTCGGCTTTTTTGACACTGTCTTCTCATTCCCCAACCACCATATTATTCCATTTAGAGCCCACTGTAATTTGTTTGCTAGATTTGAAGCATGGATTCACTCGATAAATTTGTTTCTTCAATTTCTTCTTGCACATGGTCGTTTGATCTTTCGCAAGCCTCGCCACTCCATTTTAAAGTCTCTTTCTACAACTTATTTCCAAGATTTGAACATGATTTCTCTAGCTCCTTCTATGTGGGGTCATGGCTGATCCTATTTTACCTAGGGGGAAAAATGGATAACAATTTGGCGACTCATAGGGGCATCTACCTGCTAGATGAAGGGACCAGTAGCCTTGTAGCATCCATTGGGTATGGAGTCAAGAATGATAGGCTTCGACACTACGTTTCTTTATAAAATGGACCTCGATTGCCCACCTTAATGGCCTCTGCCCGGCCTAAACCTTCCCTACGCGTTTGCACTCTCAATTTTCATGAGAAATATTGAAACAAGGATTCTGAGAGTAGAAAATTGTCTTGACCCGGGGCTTTCATATGTCCCCTCGAATGGACTATTTTGAAACAGATTTTTAGTTGCTCGCATTTGTTTCATTTTGAAGATAGCAATCTATTATACAAGACAACTATGAGTCTTCTTCCATGAATACTGAAGAGCCTGGCCTTATGCACCTTTGGAGCAATACAAAACTTATGTACAAAGAAAAAATCATACATGCCTCAAATGAGACATGTAGAGTGTGCACAAGCACTTCTTCTATCTAAAAAAAATCTACTCCTACTCCTAAACTAACCAGAGAGAAAGAAAAGCTAAACAAATCCTACTACATGTAGGGAGAAGTAGCTTCCCTTTCTCAAAAGGGGCAGCCATGCAAATGATTTGACACTAAATATATCTTGTATGAGTGAAAAACTGACAATAAGCCGGTCCTCCACCCAAATCATCAAGGTATCAACATTAATGGAAAATACCTCCTTCAAGTTGACTTGCATTGGACTCTTGAGGTATTGATGGTGACCCTTGGTACTTTGATACTCATCCTCATGCCCTGAAGTAGGCATGACTAGTTTTGGCTTCTCCCTTGGCTCCAATGAAGCCAAGTACTTGATTGGGCATGGTCTGATCCTTTGATGTGCCCCTTTCTCTAAATTTCACTCCAAAATGGATTCTTTCTAATGGACCTTCTTAGGATGGATGGTGTGAGAGGGATGATGACATCCTCTTACCTTTCTCTCTTCTCCTCTTAGAGAAGAACATGGAAGATCAAGATCCTCCAACCTTGGTTCCAGAGGGCCATTATGAAGTGTAGGATGTTTACACTTGAATGTTCTCCTTCATGGCAAAGAGGATTCATGTGCTTGAAAGGTGGATGGAGAGGAGGAAATGATGTTATCTCCTTAGGCTCCTCTTCATCAAAGCAATCTTCCAAGTCTTGATAAATAGTTATGCCTCCTTGTTGTCCTGTGTGCTCTACCTCCTCCATGGTGTCCTCCTGATCCAAAACTTGATCACCATGGTTCCCTTCATCCTCAAACATGAAGTTTGAAAGCTATCAAACTCTTCTTCAACATCATATCTTGAAGGATGAAGTGGAGGAAGAATCGAAGGTTATCCTATGGCCTCCCACACTTCAGGAGCCTCCTCCAAAACTTTCTTCATGGATATGGTCCTCCTCTCTTTACTTGGAGCTTCTTCAAACTCGGCCTCACCACCACTGGCTCTTCAACATTGACCTCCTCCATGGGCTTGACCATCAAGGGGATCTTTGTAAACCCAAATTTGGGCAGCCCAAACTCTTTAGATTGTCTATCATTTCTTCTCTATTGGGCTCCTCCTCTTGTTGTTCTCCTTGATTGATTCTTGATTCTCTTCCCAACATGGACTTGGGAAATCAAGAGGGAGTGGCAGTGTTGGGGTTCAACCATTTTGTAATTGTTTGTGGTGGGGAGGGAGGTGGAAACTTCTTGTTTCTTTGAGGGACATGATTGGGAAAGGAAAAGGGAGAAGAACTAAAATGGGGTGGAAGATAGGAGATGGAGAAATGAAATCAACACTTGGGGTAGCGTAAATGGGAAGCTCTTGATCATGCTGAAATGATAAGATTGTGGAAGAGGAAATGAAGAAAAATTAAGAGGATGGTGGACTTACCCATTGACAAGGTTGTCTTGCAACTCAAGTCATAGGCCTCATCTCCTCAATCCACTGTGTAAGTTGAGGCAGCACTTCAACCATGAAGTCAAGCTTCTCTTGAGGGTTGTAATGTCTTGGAAAAGGGCCTTCCCATGGACAAGGTGCCCTGAAACCAATCTTGAATGCCTTCATTTGTGTTATGGCCCTTGATGAACCATTCCAACCTCCATTTTTGGATCTTTCTAACAAACCAGCATTCTCCACATAGTTGTCACCATTATATGTGTCCCCTTGTTCTTGATAAGCTCCATGGCCAAACTGACTTTGACCCTACTCATATGGGTAAGCATAATGGTTCTGGATCTGATCATAATGCTGATCTGGAGGAGTTGGGAAATACATTGGAGGTGGAACTACATTGTTGTTGTAAGTGTGAGTTCCAAGAAGGAAATGAAGTCATGATTGCACAACTTCATGAAATGGAAGAAAAATGGGAGATATGGAAAGAAAAGTGAATGAAGATGGGTGGAAATGGATGGAAAAGGTCTATAACTTCAGAGATAGGGTTTTTGACTAGATGGAGTCACCAGATGTGCTTGCATGTGCCTCAAAAGGCTGAACCTTAATAGAACACACCAACCTACTAAGATGAAGTGGTAAGGTGCTTCAGACCTATCCCACCGGCATGCCAAAACTATTAGTGTGGTCAGTGGCTTATGATTTGTTGTTTGTAATGAGACACCTTGGAAAGATGGAAGATCTAACCTGGTCCTAACCGAGTGCCAAAATTGTTAGTGCGGAATCACAACACCCCCGAATGGCCCAGGTGTGAAGTGGGGCATTCGGTGTGATTGCACAACATGGGACCATCTCTCAAGCTATGGGACTTGTAAAACTTGAGATGGACCTCCGGAGAAAGCCGGTTCTTGCTTCCTAATCTACCTGCCACAAGCTACTCTAGTGCAGGAGAACCTATTCTATCCTAATCTAACCATTCCAAGGGGACAGAGAGAGAGAGGGGGTGAAAGAGCCTACACTAAGCGGTGATACACCAAAAAAGGAAGTGGTTGAATCATAGACCCCACCTGAAGTGGAGAGAGGTGAGCAGAGGAGAGGGTGGAAAGAATGCACCACAGACTAGAGATAGATTTCACACAGAACACCACTTCAAAACCCATTAAACACAACTCCCATGACCTATAATAAACATCAAAATATGCACAATATACCCTGCAATGATGAGAGGTAAGGAGAGACAACAAAATAAGCCAAGGATGGACAAATGCATCACAAAAAATTTTATTGCTCCAAAATGTTACACAAACATCATCAGTGGGCAAGAGGCAAGAAAATTCCATTACAGAGCCATGGGAGGAGGCTTAGACTCTGCATTCTACCCTAAGGAAGAAAGAGAGAGGGGGCAAAGGAGAAACAACGACCAACCATTTGAATATGCCCCTCATTATAATATATAGGAAGAATAAGAGAGAGAGGAGGGAAATTCGAATCCTACTCCAACCACCCTGAGATATGCATTGAATCTTGTTTTGAAATCTCAACCACTGAATATCAATGCCTTCCTACAAATCTTCCCACCCCTATAATATGTCAGTTCATCGATTTCTTGTTTCCCAAGAAGGAAGAAATCAGAATCAAATCAAATCCGTAGTTGAGAAATCAGATTCTACATTAATGGCCTGGAAGACATTTTCCCATTTTTCACCTACCAAATATCTTTAAGAATGATATTTTATGTTTCCATGGCATGTAGAGTGTCGAGACATTTCCAAAAGTCTTCTCCCCCAAATATGATTCTCCAAATCAAAAGATATGGCCATTTGAATATTAGGGTCATGGCAAAGGCAATATTTAAAGAGTTCTATCCATACAGGGTCCACGTGGTGGCCTCACACTCTTTGAGATTTTTCCTACCCTTTTCTTGAAATCGTGTCGATTGACATGTGGTGGCCTCCATGAAGCTTCTTGAGGTCCTTTGTATTTTTTTCCCAGTCTTTTTGTTTGGCAAGGGCCAAAAATCTGACCTAGACACGTGGAGGCTTGGCTCCTTGTTTAAAAAACCTACCCCAGATTTTACCTTTGAAGTTGTGTTGTCGAGACACGTGGAGACCTCCACTTTCTTTTGGACTTTTCAAACGGCCAATCTTCCTTTGAAACAGCTGGGTTGACATGTGGAAACCTCTCGCTCTTTTGGAAACACCCCAAATTTTACTTTTTCAAAGACAATGAACACATGGTGAGATTGGCTCTTCATTTCTCCTACTTTTGCTTTTACTATTTAACCCCTCCACTTTGTCCCTTTTTGAAATATGGGACACGTGGAAGGACCGCGCTCATTTGAAAACCCACTCAGGATTTCACCTTTGAAGGAGATCATTAATGACATGTGGCCCTTCGCCTTCACTCTATACTTAGTCATTTTAGGCCCACTCTCCTTTTTGACCTCTATTGACAATTTGCCACGTGGAGGGGCTGGCACAAGTTTGAGTCTCCACCTTGGGCTCCCATCTTTGAATTGTGTCAAGCCTCACTTGGCACCTTCGCTAGTCGAATACTTTTCAACGGATGGATGGTGTGAAACTTTTGGGGCTCGGACACATGGAGGTTTAGCACTCATTTTTGAGTCTCATCCTTTTGGGATTTAATCTTTGGAGGTGTGCACTTTGACACTTGGCAGCTTCCACTTCCGCTCTCTCTCCATACTTAGTCCAATTTTTAGGCTCATTCTGACCATTTTAGAGCCCGAAACTTTGAACCTTCACCATTTCTTTTCTTTGAGCCTCGGCTTTTTTTTGACACTATCTTCTCATTCCTCGACCCTATTATTCCATTTTTAGCCTACCTGTGATTTGTTTGTTTGGATTTGAAGCATGGATTCACTCAGAGATCTCTTTCTTTAAATTCTTTTTACGGGGTCATTTGATCTTTCACAGGCCCCGCCACTCCATTATAGAGTCCCTCTAGCAACTTGTTTTAGGATTTGAACATGATTTCTTTAGTTCTTTTCTATACGGGGTCATGGCTGATCCTATTTTACCTGGGGGAAAAATATGGATAACAATTTGGTGACTCGTGGGGCATCTTCCTACTAGATGAATGGACCAGTAGCCTTGAAGCATCCATTGGGCATGGAGTCAAGAATGATAGCCTCATACTAATCTTTCTTTCAAAATGCACCCCGATTGCCCCTTTCTTTGCTGGCCTTTTCTTGACCCCCGAACCCGCCCACGTTTCTGCACTCTCAATTTTCATAAGAAATCTTGAAATAAGGCTTTTGAGAGTAGAAAATTGTTTTGACCCAGGGCTTTCATCTATCCTTGAATGGACTATTTTAAATGGAATTTTTTGTTTCTCTGCATTTTTTCATTTTGAGAATAAACAAATCACAGGAAACTATGAGTCTTCTTCCATGAATAGTGAAGAGCCTGGCCTTAGGCACCTCGAGCAAACGAACAAAACTTATATACAAAGACAAAAATCATACATGCCTCAAATGAGACATGCAGAGTGTGCACAAGCACTTCTTCTACTGAAATAAAATCTACTCCTACTCCTAAACTAACCAGAGAGAAAGAAAAAGCTCAAACAAATCCTACGCATAGGTAGGGAGAAGTAGCTTCCTTTTCTCAAGAGGGGCAGCCATGCAAATGATTTGACACTAAATATGCTACTTGTATGAGTGAAAAACTGACAATAAGCCATCCTCCACCCAAATCATCAAGGTATCAACATTAATGGAAAATACCTCCTCAAGATGACTTGCATTAGACTCCTGGAGGTATTGATGGTGACCCTTGGTACTTTGATACTCATCCTCATGCCCTAAGTAGGCATGACTAGTTTTGGCTTCTCCCTTGGCTCCAATGAAGCCAAGTACCTGATTAGGCATGGTCTGATCCTTTGGATGTGCCCATTTTCTAAATTTCAACTCCAAAAATGGAGTCTTCTTGTGGACCTTCTTGGATGGATGGTGTGAGAGGGATGATGACATCCTCTTGCCTTTTCTCTTCCTTCTCTTGTGAGAACATGGAAGATCAAGATCTTCCAACCTTGGTTCCAGAGAGCCATTATGAAGTGTATGCAGGTTGTTGCACTTGAATATTCTCCTTCATGGCAGTAGGTTCATGTGCTTGGAAGGTGGAAGATGGAGGAAAAAATGATGTTATCTCCTCAGGCTCCTCTTCATCAAAGCAATCTTCCAAGTCTGATAGATAGTCTACCTCCTTGTTGTCCTATATAGTGTGCTCTACCTCCTCCATGGTGTCCTCTGATCTGCAAAATTGATCACCATGGTTCCTTCATCCTCAAACATGAAGTTTGAAAGATCAAACTCTTCTTCAACATCGAGCTTGAAGGGGATGAAGTGGAGGAAGAACTCAAGGTTTCATGTAGCCTGCTCCACACTTGGAGCCTCTAAACTATATGGTCCTCCTCCTCTAATGTAAACTTAGCCTCACCACCACTACCTTGGCTTTAACTTTGACCTCCTCCTCCATATTGGCTTGACCATCAAGGGGATCTTTTAAAACTAAATTTTGGTAGCCCAACTCTTCATTGTCTATCATTTCTTCTCTTTGGGTTCCTCCTCTTGTTGTTCTCCTTGACTAACTTCTTGAGTCTCTTCCCAACATGGACTTGGGAAAGCAAGAGGAGTGGTAGGTTGGGGTTCAACTAGCTTTGAAATTTTTTTGGTGGGGAGGGAGGTGGAACTTCTTGTTTTTTTGGAGGGAATGACTTCTTTAGAAGGGAAAAGGGAAGAAGAACTAAATGAGATGTGGAAGACTAGGAGATGGAGAAGGGAAATCAACACTTGGGGCAAAATATGGGGGCTTGACTCAAGCTCTAAAATGATTAAGATTGAAAAAGGAGAAAAAAGAGCTAGAGATGGTGGACTTACCCATTGACAAGGTTGTCTCGCACTTTAAGCTCATAGGCCTCATCTCCTCAATCCATTGTGTAAGTGAGGCAAACATTTCAACCATGAAGTCAAGCTTCCTTGAGGGCTTGTAATGTCTTGGAAAAGGGCTTCCCATGGACAAGGTGCCCTATAACCAATCTTAAATGCCTTCATTTGTGTTCTATGGCTCTTGACTTGAACCATGCCATGCATCCTCCATTTTTGATCTTCTCCAAAGAAACCAACATTCTCCACATAGTTGTCACCATTGTATGCATCTCCCCTTGTTCTTGATAAGCTCCATGGCCAAAATGACTTTGACCCTACTCATATGGGTAAGCATAATGGTTCTAGATCTGATCATAATGCTGATTTGGAGGAGTTGGGAAATGCATTGGAGGTGGATTGCATTTCTGTTGTAAGTGTGAGTTCCATGAAGGGAATGAAGTCATGATTGCACAACTTCATGAAATGGAAGAAAATGGGAGATATGGAAAGAAAAGTGAATGAAGATGGGTGGAAATGGATGGAAAAGGTCTGCAACTTCAGAGATGGGGTTGTTGACCAGATGGAGTCACCAAATGTGCTTGCATGTGCCTTAAAAGGCTGAACCTTAACAAGAACACACCAACTTGCTAAGATGAAGTGGTAAGGTGCTTCATACCCCATCCCACCGTGTTGCCAAAAATATTAGTGTGGTCACACGTGGCTTATGATTTGTTGTTTGTAATGAGACACCTTGGAAAGATGGAAGATCTAACCTCAGTCTCCCACCGGGCATGCCAAACTATTAGTGTAAAATCACAACACCCTTGAATGGCCTAGGTGTGAAGTGGGGCATTCGGTGTGATTACACAACATGGGACCATCTCTCAAGTTGTGGGACTTGCAAAACTTGAGATGGACCTCCGGAGAAATTTGGTTCTTGCTTCCTAATCTACCTGCCACAAGCTACTCCAGTGCAGGCATAACCTATTCTATCCTAATCTAACCATTCCAAGGGGATAGAGAGAGAGAGAGGGGGTGAAAGAGCCTACACTAAGTGGTGATACACCAAAAAGGAAGTGGTTGAATCACATACCCAACCTGCCTGAAGTGGAGAGAGGTGAGTAGAGGAGAGGGTGGACAAAATGCACCATAGACCAAAGATAGATTTCACATAGACACCACTTCAAAACCCATTAAACACAACTCCCAGACCTGCAAAAACATCAAAATATGCACAATATACCCTACAATGATGAGAGGTAAGAAGAGACAAAAAATAAGCCAAGGATGGATAGATGCATCACAAAATAGATTTTATTGCTCCAAAATGTTACACAGTACATCATCAAGTGGGAAAGAGGCAAGAAAATGCCATTACAGAGCCATGGGAGGAGGCTTAGACTCCACATTCTACCCTAAGGAAGAAAGAGAGGGGGCAGAGGAGAAACAACGACCAACCCACTTTTTAATATGCCCTTCATTACAATATATAGAAGAAATAAGAGAGAGAGAGGAGGGAAGAATTCAAATCCTGCTCCAACCACCCAAAGATATGCATCAATCTTGTTTTGAAAGCTCAACCACTATCAATATCAATGCCCTCTCAAATCTTCACCAAATCTTTCATGCATCATTTTCTTGTTCCACCTCAAAGCATGGAGGAAATGGTGGATCAAATCAAATCAAATCTGTTATTTGAAGAAATCAATTCTACTTTTTAATGGCATAGAAGACATTTTCCCATTTTTCACCCACCGAATCCTACTAAGAATGATATTTTATGTTTCCATGGCGTAGAGGGCATTAAGATATTTCCATAAATTCTTCTCCTACCCAAATCTGATTCTCCAGTCAAAAGATATGGCCATTTGAATATTAGGGTCACGAGCACAATATTTAAATTCTACCCATACAGGGTCCACGTGGCGGCCTAGCGCTCATTTGAGATTCTTAAGTCCCTACCATCACTCTTGAAACTACACCCGATTGACATGTGGTAGCCACCATGAGCTTCTTGAGGTCCTTTATATTTTTTCTGAGTCTTTTTGTTGGTGGGGCCAAAAATCTGACCCTGGACACGTGGAGGCTTGGCACTTGTTTAAAAACTACCCCTAGATTTTACCTTTGAAGTTGCATGGTCGAGACACATGCTCAGACCTCCACTTGCTTTTGGATTTTCAATAGTTGACTACACCTCTTGACTCTTGGACATGAGGTGGGTCTGGCGCTCTTTGGAAACGGACCCAAAATTCTACTTTTGAAATAGTGTCATGTGTACACTTGGCTCCTTCATAGCCTTTGCTTCTTAGTTTGACTATTCAACCCTAAATCTATCCCTTTTTGGACTCTGGACACATGGAAGGCCTGCGCTCATTTGAAAACCCACTTAGGATTTTACCTTTGAAGGAGCGTCGTTAAGACACATGGCGCCTTCCGCCTACACTCTATACTTAGTCATTTTGGGCCCACTCTCCTTTTTACCTCTGTTGACCATTTTCCACGTGGAGGGCTGGTACAAGTTTGAGTCTCTACCTTGGGCTCCCATCTTGAAATTGTGCTGAGGACACTTGGCACCTTTCGTTGAGTCGAAGACTTTTCAATGGCCGGTGAAACTTTTGGGGCTCTAGACATGTGGAGGCTTGGTGCTTGTTTGAGTCTCGGCACTAGGATTTAATCTTTGGAGGTGTGTCACTTGGACACTTGGTAGCTTCCACTGTCTCCTCCATACTTAGCCAATTTTGGGCCCGTTCTAAACCACTTACAGAGCAGAAGACTTTAAACCTTTGTCGTTTCCTTTCTTGAGCCTCTTGCTTCTTTTGACACTTCCTTCTCATTCCCGACCATCTTTGTTCCATTTCCGAGCCCTCCCTGTAATTTTTTTTTTGATTTGAAGCACGGTTCACTCAATAGAGATGTTTCTTCAATTTCTTCTTACATAGGGTCGTTTGATCATTCACAAGCCCCACCACTCCATTGTAGAATCTCTCTGCAACTGTTTGCGAGATTTGAACGTGATTTATATAGCTCCTTTTGTGCGGGGTCGTGGCTGATCCTATTTTACCCAGGGGGAAAATATGGATAACGAGGATTCCCTTTCTCGATCCATATATGAAATCTTTATAAATATAAATTCCCAATCTGATTATTATGTCATCACTATAGTTCAAGGAAATTTCTTCTTTATGAAGTCTCGTAATTCTAATTACATGTATCTAAAACTAGATCCCAATGCTCACGAGATATATATGTTATATCATACACTAGAATTTGTACATGAATTTATGTTCTCTATCTATGGATTTTATTAGAGATTTCAAATCCATTTGCTATATTAAAATTTTCTAATAAATTTCAACAACCACACAACTCGTATTCGGGATTCTAAAAATATATTCGTATGTTTGTTTTCACGGGCTCCAAATTCATGTAAGTATAAATTACTTATGATAACAAAAAAGTAGTGGTTAAAACTTCTACAACCATGTGACAACCAGGTAATTAATGTTTGGTGATTAACATGAGGAAATCACAATGTGTTCTTCATCTTGATGAAAAACACAGTGTGTTTTTTAGCACGTTGAAAAACATGACGGTTTTCCACACGGTTTCATTTACGAAATTGAATTTTCTGAAGTCACACTAGTATGAACTTAATATTTGAATTCATATTTGTTAACAAGAACCTTAATAATAAATGTCTTGAAATACAATGTTCGAAAATCTCTATTTTTTCCATCTACATCTAGATATATAGTTATAACATTCATATTTGGATTAAACAAATGTTATCACCAATCATAAGTCGAGGGCCACGTATCATACTAAATACATAGTTAATTTTTTTAGGGGAAAAATTTTTCCCTCTATTTTAGTGAAAAATAAAGGATTAAATCTATTGTTCACTAATTACCCTTTGTATTTCATGTATGTTATAAACTTTCTATATAGAATAATAATTAATTACAACAGTTAAGATGGAAAAAGCAGTACACTTTGTCCATAATTTGTTTTCATTAAGATAGAAAACACATTGTGTTTTTCATCAAGATGGAAAACACAATGTCTTTCAACATGCTTGAAAAACACGACGGTTTTCCACATGTTCAAGGTAGTTTTTGCCTATTTGAGTGTCTACAATCTTGATTTTCCCTTGTTTTCACCGATCGAGCCCTAACACACCTAATGTGACAATTGAACATGTATTATGGCTAGATTTGGAATCATTTATACAATTGAACTCTAATACATGTTAAATTAATGTTAGGTGTTGTATTTTAGTTTAGGGTGTTGTAATTTTGTTATTTAAGATGGCAAGTTAATGTTTAGGGCATCATACCGGTATTTGAGTTTTTAGGGTATCGTATGATTTTTTAGGATGACATGTTAATATTTAGGGTGTTCCAATTATGTTTTGTAAAGTGACCCATTAGTTTGTAAGGTCTCATTATAGTTTTTAGGGTTTCATATCAGGTTTAGGGTTGTTTTGTTAATGCTCAAAGTATCTCGATTGTCAATTATGTTATTTAGGTTGACCCATTAGTGTTTAGGTTTTTGTATCAATGTTCGAATGTTTAGGGTGGTGTATTAGTGTTTAATATGAGTGCTTATGATATAAAATTATTCTATAAGGTGTCCTAATTATATTATTTACGGTGATCCCTTAATGTTTATAGTCTTCTAATAGTGTATAGGGTGTCATATTAGTGTTTATCATGTCTTAAATTTTTGTAGTGTATAACATTAGTGTTTTTTGTCTAATATTTACATGTAACCCATTAGTGTTCAAGGTTTTACATCAACTTTTGAGTGTTTAGGATGTCATATGAGGTTTTAGGGTGTCATATTAGTGTTTAAGGTGTCATATGAGTTTATAGGGTATTACAAAGTAATGATTATGTTTTGTATGAGACCCATGTTTCATTAGTGTTTAGGTTATCCTAATTATGAAATAGAGGATGAATCATTAGTGCATAAAGGATAAAAACATTATTTAGGATATTGTCTTAGTGTTTAGGGTGTTAAATTAATGTTTAGTGTATCTCAATTATTTTATGTGGGGTGACTAATTAGTGTTCAAGGTGTCGTATAAGTGTTTAAAGTGTCCAAAATTAATTTAATGTGGCTGACTTATTATTGTTTATGGTGATAGAATTAGAATAATTTTAGCTAATACTATGTTTTCATTCATCATTAGAATTAGAATAATTTTAGCTAATACTTGTAGAGATGTTATGTTAATGTTATAAACAATTTTTAAATTTATTGTTCATTTTATATAAACAATGATGCAAAAAATTTAATGTTTTGTTATGTGGAAGGAATGCAAATCAAATCTACAATACTATCTAAATGAAGCTAGTGAACATCTAATATTTCCAAGAATAAGTAGGAATTACACCAGTATGTTTATAAGTGAGATCGATGAAAAATATCTATTACCTAATACTTGTGAAAATAGGAACAAATTTATGTTCTTGATATACACATGGATGGCCTAAGAAAACACTTGTAGAAGTATTTACATAGTTTCTTGGGCACGTGTGGAGGATGGCCTAAGATAATGGTCTAGAAAGATGGCACAAAACAACCTAACAGGCCATGTTCTATGGTTAGTAAATTTAAATAAGCTACATCAGCTCAACATGTGATGTCGATATATTCCGCTCCACATGTCTTGAACTCTATAGTGTCATGTGACATGTGCAAGTGAAATCCCTTAAAATTATTGTGCTCTAACTACCTACAAAACATTAGGATTGACATTGCAAAAAACAATTATTAACATTGGGAGTATTGAACAAGGACTTTCTTTCTGAGATATCTCAAAAGTACAGTTACCTCAACAATATGTGTATCAAACCCCTTTTCTTCTTCAAATGATAGTAAAAAATGGAGTATGGGGCTTATATTGAATTCTACTAGAATGTGGGAGGATAATGGTTTTAAATGTATTCTAGATCTGATTTGGAACATTGTGCACGTGATAGGTATGGCTAGAAACAGTATAATTTTTGAATTTTTAGGGTTTCTAGATGATGTTATAACTTTTTCAGGTCTCGTAATAGTGTTTAGGGTGTCATATCAATTTGTAGGATGTCACATTAGTGAATAATGTGTCCCAAACATATTATTAGTGGTGACACATTAGTGTTTTATGTCATATCAATATTTCAGTGTTTAGTGTATCACATTAGTTTTTAAGATATAATTTGATTGTTTACGGTGTCATATTAGTGTTAAGTTTTCAAAATTATGTTACTTGGGATAAACCCTAAATTCTAAACCCTCAACCTTAAGTCATAAACCCTAAAGCTTGAACCCTAAGTCCTAAACCATAACCCCTAATCCCTAAACCCTAAACCCTAATCCTTGAACCTAAGCCCTAAACCTTATACCATAAACCCTTAACCTTAAGGCTTAAGCCCTAAACCCAAAACCCTAAACCATAAGCCCAAAACCCAAAAACTTGAACCTTAAACTTTAAAGCGAATGTGTAGATCATTCGTATATATAATTTTGATCTATATTATTGTCAAACGCAATGATGTGGTCAAATATTTTGTTTGGTATACTGATTACTAAACATTTGTCATATTAGTGTTAAGTTTTCCTAATTAGTGTGTCATATTAGTTTTAATTTTTCCTAATTATGTTATATAGGATAAACCCTAAATTCTAAACCCTCAACCTTAAGTCATAATCCCTAAAGCTTGATCCCTAAGTCCTAAACCCTAAACCCTAATCCCTAAACCCTAAACCCTAATCCTTTAATCCTAAACCCTAAACCTTATACCCTAAACCTTAAACCTTGAGGCATACACCCTAAACCCTAATCCACGAATCCCAAATCCCAAAGCCCTAAACCTTAAACTTTAAAGATGTGTTAAATTAAATACAATAGGAAAAGTTTGATTTCTTGGATGCATTATAGTTGTAAATATTGTGAATGTGTAGATCATTTGTATATATAATTTTTTATTAGTTGTTAAATATTGGTAATTGTAATGTTGTGAATGTCTGATGTAAGTTGAAGCTATAAAAATTATGTGATATCATACTCTCACTCTCAATTTGGCATATGGGGGCAAGTGCCTCTGCGACAGAATCAATCGTGTTGCAGGGGCTTGCCCCTTAGGATGCCACATCGATATGCCCAACTATCGTTGCGTGATGAAGGGGCTTGCCCCTTAGGATTCTACATCGATAGTTTGGTGGTATCTTTGTCTTTGAAGAGGTTTTTAAAGTCACTGCTGACCTTCCACTCATAAATGCACCTTCCATAATATCACAACCATCCCTTTTTCAATGGATGATTGTGATATTATCGGAGGGTGCATCTTGAGTGAAGGATAGCCGTTGGAATTTATTTATACTTGAATTTTTCACGGATATTAGCTTTTTGATGTTGTGATTATTTTATCATATTGGATGACGTATATTAGATTTGTCATGTATCATACTAACATGTTCTTGTTTCGATAGTTTTTATTGTTTTTAGCTAAATGTAATAATTTCTATTTTATATACATCATTTTTGAAAAATATTATTTAATAAATAAAATAAGCACCATAAAATATATTATTATACGATGTGAATTATATTTATAAGGTTAATTATAATATTTTCTATTAGCGAGTTTCATGACATTGAATAAGTGTATTTGAAATAATATTAATTTTGTAACAATCTTTGTCACATTATAGATGACCATATTGTGATATAAATTGTTGTTTTCCTTGCATTTCAATACTATCTTTTATACACGTGGCTTTTGAATTAGACAAAATTCAAATGCTTCCAATGATTTAAGATGGTATTCATGTTGATGATGATCAATCATAACTCAAAATTTATTTTGGAAAGTATGAAATAATTGTTTCATTAACGATGCAAAACTTCATGTAATAATTTTTAGGATGGGAAGGAGGCCCAAATGGTAAAGCATGATTGATCTTCCTATCCAAGAGATTACAGAGGAAAAGATTCAGTTTTCATATGATGACCTAGAATGGACACCAATAGGGGATGAGCCAAACGTCGACATTTCCGCCGCCATACTACTCACAATACTATAGGAATTTATAAAGGGGGAGGTTCTAATGAAAATTTTGAGACTACCTTCACCTGCACAATCACAAGTCAACAAATATAGAAAATCCTAAACCACATACAACCAAGTCATATTCTAGGTTTGGAAATTTTCTAACAAATTATTTTTGTACATTATTTTCATAAACATTTGTATAGCATTTGATGTTACCATTTTTAATATAGCTATTGGTGTTTGTATGGTCCAGATAACAATAGAAATAAGCCAGTAACAAGTGAAAAAGTGAGTAGGTGTATAATTAAAAGGGGTTACCAATGTCATTTCAATGTGAAGGTTTTTTATGGGAGACCGACAGTGGCCATAATATTATACAACAATTTGTTTCATTGTGATGTAAATGGTGAGTGTTGTCATGGGAGGAATGAAAATACCATTAATGATCCTCATCTGAATGTTGCCCCGTACTTATCAAATGAATGCAAAACTTATATCAAGAGTCTTTTGTTGATGGGAGTCACCATGGAAACGATGTATGATAAATATATAGAGGATCCATCCAACATGGGTATATCAAGCAAGAGGGATGAATACATGACAAGAAAGGACGTGGTGAATGCATGGAAAAGAGTTTGTTGTAGAAGGTCTCAAAAGCACGCCAATGATGTCATGAGTGTGAACTTATGGCATGCAGAGGAAAGAGACATTTTTTCTACTATCAACACCCAAATGGAACCACCATTCCATTCATTATGGGGTTGCAAACATCATGGATGTGTGAGAGAATGGTTCAACATTCACACAATTCCATAATATCCATGGACTCGACATTTGCTACCAATAAATATGGTGTAAGTAATTAGAATGAATTTTGAAATGATGTGTAATTTATGTATCATTAATAGTGTTCCCTTTCTATTATATTAAACTCCATGTTACCATTTGATGTCATATTCCTTACAGTACCAATTATACACATTGCTTGTTTTTTACAAGCAAGAGGTTGGGGTTCCCGTAGCATGGGCCATTTCTTTGAGGAATAAAATTGAAGACATTTACGGGTGGTTGGCGGAAGTCTAGAAACGAGGAAAACACCTTCGTGCCGATTAAGGATCAATGCATTCATTATGGATGATGTGTCAACTAAAATCCAAGCCATCATGTGTGTTTTTGGTTTTCATGTAGTGTTATGCCTATGGCATGTGCGCAGGGCATGGTTGAAAAACATGCACAGGTATTGTAGCAAGGAGTCCAAGTGGAAGATTTTTGAGAGACTAGGTACCATCATGTATGGTTCCGAAATGCATCACAAGCACACATTTCAAATCATTCAAGACTTCTTTAATGAATTCAAAGAGGAAACTAAGTTCCTCAAGTACTTCAGGAATACATGGTGTGAGAGTGAAGAACGTGTTGGTGAGTACTATCATTTGTGTGTTTCCTTATTAATTACCATCAATTATAATTCTTGGTTTATAGTGTCACTGATTTTCAATCCATGTCACTTGATAGCTATGTGGGCAACAAAATTTAGAAACTTCTCCCATGCAAATCAAGAAACAAATGCATCCATCGAGTCCTACCATTGTTTTTTGAAGACTAGATACTTGTGTGACAGAAAAAGAAATGTACTCACCGGATGGACTATTTGTTCTACACACTTGTGTACAAGGTGGAGCCATTTTACAAACACAAGAGGAAGTTGAAAAATCTGGCTTCTTGACCAATTTCAAAAAAAGAAAGACAACTATTGATAGTGGTTGAGAGAGCAAAGAGTATTTCTGATACAGATTGCCTTACAATTATGCCTGATTACAATCAATTGTGGGTGAGGAGCCAAACAACTAGAAGCACATGGTATTTGGTAAGAAAATGTAGAGCCTTGGATGTATGTGAATTTTCTTTGGATATAAGAGGAAACACGTGTAAGCACATGTGAAATATCCCTTGTGGGATACCACTTAAAAATGCACAAAATATAGAAAATTTGCAGCCACATAAAATACTGATTTTACCAAATTTTTACAGTTAGGGAAGCGAACTAAAGAAACTTAATATTTCCCAAAATGTCCACCCAAATTACTTGAAAATTTAAAGAGAGATTGATATTATTATAAAGGACATAAGGAATTTGTTTTTGGAATTTTATAGAGATTAAAATGGTACATCAGAAATTTACAACGTGCCTAGACAGCTGGAAAACTTCTAAAATTCGTAACTCTCCAAATACATGAGCAAAAATTAAGAGACTTTGGAAATAACATTAACAAATACAGGAAATGATATGTCAACCTCCAGATCTGAAAATGGCTAATTGGAAAGGGGTCGCAAAATGATGGAGGAACCTTCAAAGTGATGTTAAGCCCAGCCCAAATGGCATCATAATTCTGATCCGGAACACCTCTAATTATCCTCCCCAAATGCCCCCAAAAATCCTCAAATTCCTTCCTCTAAAACCTCTAATAATTTCTCTATAACACAGCCAGGAAGGCAGCTCCAAAATAACGTAGACTAGGGTAGATCTCTCACCACCAAAGAATTCCCCCTGCTAGCTGGGATGGGTCTCTCACCATCGAAGCTAGGGTCCTGTGGGATTTCACTCTACAAGTTGTAGATGTGCAAATATCAATTACACGTGAAGGGTCAATAAAATGTATGCCAAAAAGTTCCCTTTCCTTTCTCTCCCAGCTCCTTATATACTTCTCCAAGGCAAAAGAGCCCCAATAGACCCTAGATGCATTTCTTTCCATGGAGGGGCCAATAAAATAAAAGTAACTAAAGTTACTTTTTCCTGTTTAAGTCGCCATGGTCCAAAGTGACCCCCAAATGCAAAACTTGAATATTAGTACCATGCAGCCCCTTCCCAATAGCTCCCAACATCCACAACCCCTTGGGTATGACCACGACTTGGACTCGACTTGACCCTTAGGCCTTTGGCGTAGGAAAGGGGACATTACAATCCTCCCTTCTGAGAAATGCTTGACCCCAAGCATTATCCTGTCATGTTGTAGAAGCTAAATACCATGCCGTAAGTTTCTCCACCTCACCCTATAGTCAACTAATGATCGGTGTGATGCAAAGTAACCAAGACACCCCATGTAGTGATCATGCTCTCCATGCCATGTAGAGAACAATGTTGCTCCTAAAGTAGTATGATGCCCACACCGACTCTCCACTAGTACCCACACCGAAATTTCCAATCTATCCAATCCCTACCAATGTAAGGCTATCATCATGTGATCACTCACTGCCTCTCCAATCAACTCTTGGGTATGAAAGTTCACTCGAATCTGTAGAATCCCCTAAATCAACCTTTGTGAAACAACCTATATATGCACAAATGGTGCTAACTCTCCCACATGACCTACACTCATGTGAGAGCAAGGCTCCTCATAATGTATCTCAATGTGTCCCATGGAGGAAAAGTCCCAAGACTCCAGTAGATAGTCAACTAGCAATATCATCTCCACATAGTCCACCTCCTACGCTGAATGTGAACCTACTGAATAACCATGAGTCAATTTCATCTCTCCACTGACTAACACATGGGTGAAGTGCTCACCGGGCATAGAAGCAACAAAATGCATATGAGTGTTATCCCATGTCGATTCAAAAAATGATGAACCCGTAAGCTCTAA
Organism: Taxus wallichiana var. yunnanensis; assembly: GCA_018340775.1. Taxonomy (NCBI): domain Eukaryota; kingdom Viridiplantae; phylum Streptophyta; class Pinopsida; order Cupressales; family Taxaceae; genus Taxus; species Taxus wallichiana. The sequence goes on from CM031241.1 coordinate 231,009,823, forward strand.
CTTTTCATAGTGACAAACCATATATGCCTGTATAAAGTTGAGGATATCCTCCCTTAACCTATGCCATATGAACCTCTCTAACATGAACCTATAGGTCTCATCGAAGCTCAAGTTCCCAGTCACGGAATAACAATGCACATGTCGCAATATCTCCATCCTCCATCATGAATCGACACAAGGATCAATCTTCCTTGATATAAGATCATCTCATCCTCCAATCTGTAAATTTGTCATCTTGTATGTGGCCATCTACAATCTCACAAGTGTGTCGGTTTGTGGAGTACTCAACAAGTAAATGAGGTCTCCAGTCTACCAAAACTTTAGATGACCAACATAATGATAAACTCGGATGATCTGAACCTGTAATCCCAATCTCTGTAACTGTCTCATGTGCAACATTGCTGGTCACATCCACATCCATCATACTCCACATCGATCCACAATAATAAAACTCCTCACCATATCAGAACTTCCTCTTTGTCCCCTCAGCCTATAACCACCTAGGTGCACTGTAGATAATCCCCTCAAAATCACATTCCTGCCCTCGGACTTAAACTTCAGCTCTATCGTCTGAAAGTTAGTCCAAAACTCACCAAGAGAGTGAAGCCACTATACTCCCAACACTATGTTGGTCACTCCCATACCAAAAATGTGGAAATCATCGGTGATTGTATAGTTACCCATCATGATTCTCATTTGGGAACCCACCATGTGCACCTCATAGACTCTCCATTGGCTCTGACCCCATTGAAGCCCTCAAAATCCTCTCGCTTTGCAATCCTCGCCTCTCAACCAATGAGGCATCAATATAGTTGTGGGTTTCCCCACTATCAATGAGTACCCCAACTCATTGACCTTGCATAACTCCTCTAATCCTAAATGCTTTGTACATCGTGAGTACTAGACAATGTGACTATAATCTCTTGAGGAAAAGTCTCCTCCTACCCCACACCAAAGCACTATCCAACGCAACCCCATCTCCATCATCCATCTCGCGAGTCTCTAACTCCTCACCTCTGTCACCCTCACTCTCCTCAAAGACTTTAATGAATTGGGCCTTCCCTCTACCTCTGCAATCATGTCCTAGAACCCAACATGTGTGGCAATCAAAACATAGTTTCTTTCACCTCAACTCATCTTTGTCCTCTCGGGAAATGATTGGCTTCTTAGCCACCTCCTGCCTTGGTGGAGGCTCCCTCTACTGAAGTTTGTCTAATCTAGATGGAGGTTCCCTTTGTTGAACGTGAGGTGGAGCCCTCGGTTTTGGAGTGGATAACTCCAAGTCCCGATCTTTCCTAATAGCCTCGTGTAAAGAAGAAGGTTTCAATGCCTTCACAAACCCAGTGAGAGCATCTTTCAAACCTACTATGAACAATGAAATCAACCTCATCTCCATGACATTAGGTACCATGATGATAATATCTGAAAATATGAGATATACTTGATCCAGGGGACCGGTTTGTCTCAAATGAGTCAACTCCTTGAAATGCCTATCGGGTCCCTCTATCAAATCTGCTCACTAGCCTCTTAATGAACTTTACATAAGTCATTATGTATATGTGTCCCTATGTAATCAACCCATAATGCCACCAATCATGAGCGTCTCCCTCACAATGTAAGATTGAAAACTTAATTGCATATTCCTCACACATAGGATTCAAGTTGGAGTATGTCTTCAACTTCTAAACCCAAGACTGTGCAGTACACTTCTTAGAACCATCGAAGTGTGGAATGGAAATCTGTCCCAATCTCCTTTGTAACTTTGGTACTGTATCTGATGATTTCTCTTGGGTCTACTACTAATCTTCATTTTGTAATATTCTTGGAATGGCATGTTGTTACGAAATCCCTCACTCAAGGTTTGGTACCTCTCCCAACAAGACTCCTCATCCAAAATATCTATTGGTTGTTGTACTTATGAAACTTCAATCCTTCAAGAAATAAGGTTTGTGAAGCCCCAAAGGCTGGAAGAAGAATGGGAGGCCGCTGCCCCTGCATTTCCACTCGACCTCTTTGACCTTGTTGTCCCATATTGCTATTTTCTCCTCTCATTATGACTATTGTTATACACATTCTAGTAGGCTGAATATGATTAAAAAATATTCTCTTACCCTTCTTAGCAATCATAGAACCAACTCTAGTACCTTGAGAGGTACTCTCCCTTCTTGCACCGGAGTCTCCAATGAAGCAATCATGCTTGCCAACACTTGTAATCCCAAAAGACACATTGGAATTCCTTCTTTTGCTTATGAAATCAGTCACAAAGTTTTCAAAATCAGAATTGATAGTTTTGGATAATTTCCACATATTACCGGATCCCATACCTTATAATGCCCATGAACCCTTGTATCATGTAAGGTCTTCCATATTTGCTTCTCTTCTATCTCCTCATAAAGAAGATCATCACTCTTTTTCTTCGTGATGAATTGACTTTGATGTACCAAATTCTTAGCATTCTTATTGACAATAGGCTGAATACCATCATGATAAAATCATTGTAATGATATATGATGAAGATGATGAAATAAATACGTGCTACTACTAACCTCCTTATAAAGTTTCCTTTCCTTCAAGACACACACCATTTGTTCCCAATCTATATTTTGGTCAACAAACTCTCCTTGGTTCTATAGAAACCATTTCACCTGAGCATCATCATCAAACACTTGCCAATTTTTAACATTATTAGGGACAAATGGCCTTGTTAGTATTTCAACATCATACTCACAAAATGGAGACACTGTACAATTCCCAAATATGGATCCTAGCACTACTAACTTGTCTACAACAACATTAAAATTTCTATCATGGTGCACAATATTAAAAGAGTCAAACATTTCAATCAAATCCCAAATTGCATGCTTGTATTGTTTCATTCTCTAATTTTTAGTAGCATACAATTTTCTAATTTGCTTGACAATCAATTCTGAATCCCCTTTGACAATGATATCCTTTATACCATATTTCCATGCAATTCTCAAGCCTAATAACAATGCTTCATATTCAGCAATGTTGTTAGTGCATTCAAAGTTAAGTTTGAAAGAAAAGACAAACTCTTCTTGGCCTGGAGAAATCAAAACAATTCCAGCACCATTTCCAAACTTGGAACAAGCTCCATCAAATAACAAGGTCCAAGGTAAACCTACTTGTTCAAGACATTTACATTGATCAATCTTATGCTCTTTTCCATCAGCAAACCCAATAAATTTATCAGCATCTACATCAGCATACAACACTTCATAAGAAGCATTATTGGGATCTTTAATGAGGTGCAACATCTTCTTCTCTCCATACAATTGTCTGAGGTTGCCTTGAATTGGAATGGTGGAAAAATACATATCCATCTAAACAATTATACCTACACTTGTAGCCCACTTTCTTGATAACAACATGTCCCATTTGGCGGGGTAATCAACAATAACAACATCAAGTATCAATTTCTTACCCGATAAGCTGAAAGTTGTACCACCAAACCTTTTACACACCCTACAACTAGCACCTCTCTAGAATCCATTGCAGTACACTTGCCATAAGTTTTTTTCACTTTAATGTTCAATTCATTCATGACTTCCAGAGGCATAACATTGCATGATGCTCCAGAATCAAACATACAATTGTGCAACAATCTATCTTTAATAATCAACGTTGTAAAAATGGATCAACATTTAATTGAGGCTCAACCAAAGATGTTCCCAAGTAAACTTCAGGTGGTTCACCTATCTCCTCCAATGTTGGTGGTTTTTCTAGGTCTGTAATGGTTAGAGGAGGAGTGTTTACATTATTTATATTTATGCCTTGGGCACTCCTATCTTCCTCCAATCTCAAATACTCAAAAGCTCTCTTCTTGTGCTCAAGAATCCTAATAAGTTCAACAATTAGGACATGAAACCTTGATCGACTCAAGACTTGGGCAATGTCATAAGGAATGTATTTGGGTAAAGCAACATTTGGAAAAATGTTGACAAACTCATCGAGATGGCACAAGATTTTTCACATTTTGGGCATGGGTGGGAACACCGGTTCTAATTGAGACAACAAGGCCTTTTACCAAATGCATCTTTCTTTGGAGTCTCTTTTGGGACATTGGTGAGAACAGGGGGTCTTTGGTTTGGCTTGAGGCCTTGCCCCTTTAACAACTTTACTTCTTGTGTTATACTCTTTTTCTTGGGAAACAACAACATTTATTAACAGTTCTCTATCCTCTTACATGGGATTCCTCCATCGTACTTCTTAATCATTAAAGATTTTAGGTACTCAAAATCATTATTAGGAAGTTCAAATGATTGTACCATATCTATTTATAAAGCATGAGAGGGAGGAAGAAAATGTACAGTGAATGTAGTCCCAAAAATTGCAGCAATTCTTGCACTTATTACCTCAGTTTAAGTTGCTCCTTGTTGTGAGCTTGCAGAGAAGTCCACCATGCATGCATCATCATCAGTGTTATCATCATCATCATCAGCTTCTTTAACTTGCTGATCTACTTCACATGGCGGGTGGGGCAAGAAACACTTGTCACACCAATCAATTTCATTTGTCTCTTCAACAACAGCAACTCTGGCATTTAGAGGATCAGACACTACTCTATTTTCCCTAGCTTAGGGTTGTCTAGCTCCCATGGGTCCTTTACCTCTATCATCATACCTCTGATCATTTCTAGGATGATTTGCAAGTCTGTCTTGTCCTTGTTGCCTATGTTGACCTTGAGAACCTTGTCCAATTCCTTTCTCTTCCCTGGCTAGCTTATAAGATATTTCTTTGACAACTCCGGCCAAAGTCTTTACAACTTCCTCAAGATCCACATCCTTACTTGATTGATGCTTCTCAGGGTTGATCAGTTTAACACCCTCCCTCTTAGGATGTTTTCCAACTACTTTAATGTTGTTCTCAATTTGTAGAGCCATGGTAAAGGCCTGCCTCAAAGTCCCAGGGTTCTTATCCCTCAAATAGTAAGCAACTTTCTTATCAAATGCATTTGAATACTTTATCAGACATGATTCATCACATGGCCTCAAATTAACAGAGTATTCTTCAATGTTTTGTTAAATCTAAATATTGAAATCATGCACTAATTCATTAGGATTCTTTTTATATTTTCAAACTCGATAAAAGAAACTTAGGGTCTATTTTATCACCATACTACATTATAAAATCATTTGTTATCTCATCCCAGGAGTTAATGGAATTATCTAGAAAAGATTTATACCAGTCCCTTGCATATTCTTCTAGAGTATAGATAAAAATTTAATGTATACATCCTCAAATTCTATTTCAATGTCCTCTATCATATTGACAAAGAGCTTCAAGTGCTAATCACCAGTGATTGCATTATTTCCTTGAAACTTAGGCAATCTATTTCTTACATCTTATGGCACAACATTTGGATAGCCAGCCATACCTCTAAAATTGATGGGACCAAAAGTATTAACAACAAATGGAGATGCTCAGGTGGAGGTGAGCCATATTATTTTGAGGAGGTGATCTTACAGGAGAAACAGAATGATGAGGAGTGAGGGGTCTATGTGGTACAGGATGTAATTTTCAGAATGAATTGCCCTCTAAAGGATCTGTTTCTTGGAAAACTATATTAGATTTGGAAAATATCGGGGCACATTGAGAAGAAAATGTTTCAAATATAAAAGAAGGACCCTCTCCAGATGGAGAATTTGGTTCAACAAAGAGACTACCTGATTTAGAAGCACTTGAGGAAGTACTGCAATCTTCAATCACATGTTGATCGGTTTCACCAATGGAGATCTATTTTCTTGATGCTTGATCTTCAACAACCTTCCAAATTCTTCTTCCTTCTGAATTAGACTTTCCCAACTCTTGAAATAACCTTCTACTAGGGTCCTTGGCGAAGAAAGATCTTCTTCCTTCCAACTTTGTAGATATTAATGACAAATATTACTTGATATATGTTAAGACACTGGTATTTATAAATAATTTAAACAACATGGAGTCGCCACTAAGGATTTTCACCTTAGTTTGTGTAAATGCACTATGAAAGACCTATCAAATGTCTGTCAATACTAGATTCATGCAAAGCTTACAATATTTTCTCTTCTTTTACCCAAATTTATCAATGATGATACAAAATTTAGTGTAATAACTATATAATCTAGAAATATTTCACTCAAAACTCACAACTTTGAACAATTCTTACAGATCTGAATAGATAATGATGTTTCAACAATGTGTTTACACTTTAAAATCTATAAAATCATTATCGGGTGTGTACGTGTACACCTTTGTTCAAATACTTTAAAGAGTCCCCGACAATGGTGCCACTAGTGTTGTTGATGGGCCAAATGGATATGAACTAGAAACAAATCAACAAATCTTCCTCGGCAACACAAATCAGTCCCCAGTAATGGTGCCACAAGTGTTGTTGATGGGCCAAATGGATATGAACGGCAACAAATCAACAAATCGATTGCTCGGTAACATAAATCAATCCCCAACAACGATGCCACAAGTGTTGGTATAGAAATTTGTTCTCCCTTTCAAGCCGAGTAGCATCACAGATTCGACGTGGAGCTTAGAGACGGATAGATCATGATGTGTATCATTTTATATCTGGGATGAGATCTAACTAGCCCTTTGTCACTCATATTTATGGAGAATGGATAGCACCTTGAGGATTTGACCTATCCTCACTACTTTAGGCCATGCCTTTTCGACCGGGTGAGAGGACCCATAGTGTAACCTCTGTTTGATAAAGGAGATGGAGATATCCTTCTTTTCCAAACACAAGTTTTATGAAGAAATCCTTGGGAAAATAGAGTCAATACTCCATAATTTAACTCTCAAGAGTTTTCACTTCTAAAATATGGAAATACTTTCAACACAAGGCTAAGGTTATTGAAGACATTAACAAATGTTGATTGTTCTGCATATTTTAGTAAGTAGATTTTGTTCCTTTGTTGATATACAGGGCAAACAGGGGTAGTTTAGGATGGATTCATGGTTTTTGAATGATTTTGGTGGGAGATGAAGCAGGATAAATTTTATTATACCAAATATTTGAGGGACTTCACAACAATGGACAACTCAATAATAGAAAGCTTCAGAATAGTTAAGATGTTCCTTCAACCAAAAGGTGTGCTTCAATGGAGGCCTAGATCAGCACGTTTTCACACAATCTTTGAGACTCTAACATGAAGGATCGAATTGAAAGACTCAATTAAACACCAAAATATCTTATCAATCACACCTAAGGTACACCCAAAGACTTATAGACAATCTTTATCAACAAATGACAGTGAATTGATTTTAAATTTGTTTATCTCATCACAAGATGAAGGCTCTTCTTGAAATGAAATTGTAAATACCACTAAACTATCATAGGGACAAGATCCTATGTGATTTCACAAATATTTCAATGTAATATTTTAATAGGAATAAAAGAAACCATTTATAGACATTCTGAAACAAAGCAAACACAAATTGCTAGAGATTGGACACAAATTAATTTCAAAATTTCTTAGATTCATCAACAGGGGAAAGCTTCCAAAGCAATCTCAGTGCTCATTAATGGCTATACATTTACAACCAACTTGACATGATAGAAAATATAACACGAAGAAAATAACAGGTTATCTCGGCTTGGTCTCTCAGAAGACAACTTTCTCAAATTTTCTCTTAAGAATTCAACCCTCGACCCTTTACAAGAGTATTCTCATTGCATTTATACATTTTACTCACTCAATTTTCCCCCAAAAAGAGAAGAATATTCGAGGGACATTTGCTTGTTACCAATTTGTCTTAGAAAGTGATGTTTAACAAATTTGCATCCGAAATATGCCGGGTGGACCAATTGTAAACTAATCACATTTCTTGGGCCCTCGATTAAGGACTAGGATGCCATACCACAAATTTTTGGAAATCCTTCTAATCATTTTGATTCTGTCATGTGAGAAAACCCCTTTTTAATCATTTTTCGGAGGCTCTGCACAACTAGATATGACAGGTAATCCTTTTCACTCTTGAGGCAACACCTTTTTCATCTTTTTCTTTGCTGCAACTTTCATCATTTCATCCTTTTCCCTTTCTTTCCTCTACTGATTGTCCCGCATCCAACTTCTCTGGAAATTCTTCTTTTTGTAAGTGCTTGAGAAATTACAACCTCAAAATGTTGACCTTAACAATCCTTAGACTCATAAATTAATTTCTAAATCCATTCAATTGAACTTTACAAACAGAGACGACAACGAATCTCATTAAAAATGATGAAAAACCTTTGCGTATTTGCATCTCTAAGAGTCTTGGAGTAAAAATGGCGGAATAACGGATGCAATGCATCATTGAATCATGATTCTTCCCCTTTTCCAATTTATTTTATAATCGTCCATGTGTTTCCTTGGCACAACAAAGCAAAGGAGATGTGTAGGGCAAGTTTCCAAACAAGCGCGGGCCTTCCACATGCCCTGGGCCCAAGAAAAATGCCTTTTGGCCTTTGAAAAGTCTCAGTATGAAAAGGAACCAGTGGAAGCCTCCACGTGTCTCAATGGTGGACTTTGAGATGGTTCCCAAAAGTAGAGACCCCAAAAAGCACGGGTTCACCACGTGTCTCGGTCAATAGAGTTTGTTAAACAAAATTGAAGGTTCTGCGGAAGGCATCATGTGTCTAGGGTCCGAGACAATTTTCCTTGGGTTGTTGAAAAGTCCAAGCAAGAGGGCGAGTGAGTGGAAGCCTCAGTGTCCTCCTAGTGCTTCTTGAAAATAAAACTTAGGGGCTAATCCCCAAATAAGTGTGGTCCCTCCACGTGTCCCGAGGTCTTTCAAAATTGCTTTGGAAAGTTTAAGTATAGAGTGGAGCCACGGAAGCCTCCACATGTCTCCTATCATAATTGTTAAGGTGGGACCACGAGGCGGATCCTCAAATGAACGCCCACCCTCCACGTGTCCATGATCTGCAAAAACTTTACTCACCTCTCTCCATAAAAAAATTGTCTAAGTCTAGGAAAATGATGGGAGCATCCTAGTTAATCAAAAATAAAACTATGTTTTGTTGTTTTCTCAATTCCCTCCATTCTTCTATTTTTTCAAAAAGTGTGAGGATGTAAAACAGCTCTATGAGCTAAATAAGGCCTAATTTGGATTTTGGGCTAAAATAAAGATTTTAATGGGCTTGAAGATCTTTTCCCCCAAGGAAAGATCTCCAAGCCCTCTTCTAGGATAGAGGTGAATAAAAATAGGGAGGCAAGTATATCTTCCTAGTTTAGAACTTTGCTAAAGTTGGTGGAAGTCAAGTCCAAGTAGGCAAAATAGGAGAAAATGATGGAGAAGGGGCTTGCGGTTCAAAAGTTGGAGGTTTTATTTTGTTAAATACAGGCAATGTATTCGAGAAGAAAAGAAGAAGAAAAATCTTGTTGGAAGGGTGTAAAGAAGTTACTGCTTATTGAATAACCAAAATTGTGTGTTAAAAAGTGGAAAAAGGGAATGTTTTAAGGTAATATATGTTTGTTGTTAGTGCATATTCTTGTTTTTCTCACTGTAGACTCGAGAGGTAGAATTTGACAAAGCTCATCCAAGGGCATGAGACTTGACTGTAACGTTTGGGGAGGATGTAGTGGGGCTATAGTATCCTCCTGGATTTTTTTTTCCTTAATGACCATCCTTGAGCTCCAGGTCACCGGTTTTGCTTACGTTTTGGAGGAACTAGGGACACGTATATCACACAGCTCGAGTGAGAGAGGTCACAAAAATTATATGACACCATTATCATAGGAAAACTACCATGTACCCAAAATTTTAGCTTCTGAAATGACCCCCAACCTATCAAACCATGAAATCACATTTCCCCAACACGTTTTGACAGTCCAGCTTGAGGAATGAGGAAAATTGGTAAGTCTGATCCATTTCTTCTCTAAGAAAATATTCTAAGCAAGTTTAAAATGCCTAATTGTTGCTATTGATCACGTGATTGGAGTGGATAGAGGATATTTGAGGAGTTTTCATGTTTTTGCATCCAATTTGAGCCTAAATCCTAGTTTTGAAGGGACAGGACAACAAGAAGAGAGGATAGAGCTTGATGTTCTAAAAACATCCCTTATCAAACTTGGGACATGTTTTGTGGAACCATGATGAACCCCCAAAATTTTATACTTTCTTCCTTGAGCAGGGGATACAGGTTAGATCCTTAATTTTGATTAGCATGAGGGATCTGAAGAACAACCAAGCCTCCAAGGAACTACCCTATCCTAATTTGTGTCATCCCTTTTCAAGAGTTGGGATGGGTTCTTATTGTCCTAAATTGAGTTCTTGTAGTGAGGTAGAGTGTGAGTAGCTTAGGGAGTGTGTTTGGAGTAATTGGTGTTTCTAGGTGTTGTTTAGGTGGGTGTGGTTGTCAAAAAGTTATCCACCTAAGAAGGAAGTTTGCATTGTCCAAAAAAGAGAGTTCCAAGATGAGAGTAGGGGTCCTAGAGTGAATAAGGGTAGTCATAAAAAAGTATCGAAAATCTCCACATGTCTCTCTCGCGCATCTCCAAGGCCAAACCAAAAGAAGAATTTTCAAATGAGCATTGGCCCTCCATGTGGACAAGATTTGATTAAGTGATCCTTAGAGTTTTCAAAGTGCCCCACCGAGTCGCATCCAACCAAAAAGGGCCACATTCCCACCGATGCTTTGAGATATGAATTTGACCAGGAAAAATACACCCATCAAATCGTAAAATGCGGAAAATCACCGGTTGTGCTGGAAATGAATCCTTCTTCACTGGACGAGAGAGTTTGGAAATGATATAAGGCCCAAATATGATCCTCTGAGCCACATCCAATCATGTTTTCATAGATACTTGGGACAAAAAAGAAAGGGACAACAAAATGTGACTATGGAAAATAGAAGGGAAAAAACCCGAGTTTACGCCCAAATTACTGAGACTCTTTTCACATGGACGAGAGGGACGAAAAACAAATTACGGACTTTTAAGTGATCCTCGACCAACAAAGGGACTGATCATGGCAACCACATGGAGGATAGAGTTTTCATGCATCAATATGGGGAGATAGAAAACATGACAGAGCCTACAAACCCAGAAGAACTTCAAGGACAAATGGGGAGAGACCAAATTGAGCACCAACACCTCCTCAATCTAGTTCACATGACCCTGAATCATCAACTAACACTAAAATTGAAACCAAAACATTAAAACCGCAACGCAATCCATCCCCATCCTCAACATCTATACCAGGTTTATACATCGACATCCCAGATTTCCATGTCTAAATCCAAGCCAAAACATCATCTTAAAACTCATAAGAGTTACCTTCTTTTGACACCTCGATTGGATCCTACGCAGACATCCTTCAACATCTAATTCAAACTTCTACGATCATGCTTCCTCCTATTAGACATCGAGGATCCTTATAGTAGTAAACCTCCATGGTTCAATCCCAATTGCATTTTCACCTATCATTGTGCTCGGGCCATGACATTGAGCAATGTAGGGCCTTTCAGACCATCGTCCATGACCTCATTCAGGAAGATGATTTCCTCACTCAGGGGGAATATACTTCCCCATCCACAATGAATATAACTCATCTTTCTACATCCTCATCCATCGGGTTTCCTAACACTCCCCCATCCACATCTATTCCCTCTTTACCTATCATACCATCTATTGATTCTCTCTTAGTTCCTCTTTCCACCCTTCTAATCGTGTCAAACACGCCATCCTCTTCTTCCACATCATTTGCAGAATCTTGGATAGAACCGCACTTACAATAACCCGGATAACCCATTGTATCAACTATGACACAACCTTTAGACCCTTGAAAATCAGTATCATCCCTTCCAAGAATTCTCCTTTTCCATCCAAATCTAAGATCCTTGGTACAATTCCACAATGATCTCTTGTGTGTCCCCAAAAGAAGATAGACATTTTGCCAACAAATACCAAATATGCATCATCTATTTTGGGAAACATCAATCTCCATCTAAGGAATCACAATCACTCAACCAAACAAAATCAAAAACATCTAGCATTCCCTCGAGATTCGAATCAAAATTGTGGAACGATATGAAGCAATCCTCCAAGAAAACTCATACAACCACACCCCAAGCAATTTCATCAAGATCTACATTAAAGGATTCCCAAAAAAATACATATACTAATGTATCAATTGAATCGTATAGAAACCCTTCAACACTTATTACAAATTTCTGCCATTACGCTTCCACCTATCAAGGAATTTAACCCACATAGTAAGAGGTCGTCGTGGTTTAATCCCCACCTCAGTTGTGCCTACCATCATACCCCAGGTCATAGCACTGAGCGTTGTAAGGCTCTTCAAACTGTCATCCATGATCTCATTGAAAGAGAAGACCTTTTTGAGGATTATCCCTCTACCATTTTATCTCGTAACTAATTCCACGTCTATCAAAGTCTCTAAGTCTTCTCCTCCATCCTTCATTAACATCTCTCCTTTGCATGTTATTACTCATACAGAAGGTCCTCCCTTATTCATCAACATCTGTTTTCCTATGATCCCCAACACATCTACCTAATCATCCACATTTAATTTTCCTACAGTAATACAATCTCTTTCACTAGGGAGTCACCTCCCCTTGTCCTTATCTCGATTAACGCATTTCATATCTAAACAACGCTCCTTTCACATTGGGAGACTTTAATCCTTGACATTGTTTTATTTACCTCATCCAAATACATCCAATCTAAACTAATCCCATCCAAATATTCATCTCATTTGAAGCCCACTTTTGTGGCCATTTGCATCGATCCCTTAGAGGACCATTTATTTTCATCTTAAGTCCTCCTTTGAGGCCATGTTTTTCCTGCTAATAAGGACCATATTTTTCACCAAATTCCACCCTTGTGGCCATATTTTGTCTCGATGGGACACATATATTTCTCTTGTTTATTCACTTTTAAAAGCAACACATAGATTCCATCTCATCTATCTTGTGATGTTCTATTTAATCCATTCCATCTTATTCAAAAGCCACCATTGCGGTCATAATTACCCCTCCTTCGAGAGCACCATCTATTCGTCTCGTTAGGGATGCATATTTTCACTTTACTGAAGGGTAGCGCATAGTTCTACCTTCACTCATCCTCCCAAAATTCTTATCTTATCTCGGACGCAACATTAATCAAGGAGCCAATGGGGAAAATTTTCTCCCAACTGGATCAGACCATATATTATCACACATAAGTATGGGTCTGGGGCTTATCGCTTAGCTTCTCTTGATGGTAAACCAGAGATCAAACCCCTTAACGCATTACACTTATGGCCATTCTATTGTTAGTACACACACTTATGAGCATAGTCTTATCTTTAGACCATGTCTCCACCATTATCCACTTCCATCTATCATGGTAATGATATGAATTATGTGGTCTACCGTCACTACTTTGATATGACCTTGAATATGAGTACCACGGCTCTACTTATAGCATATTCATTATGGATAAGTTCTCCCATTCGGTGAGAACCCCATAATCATTACATCCATCACCCTCTCATTCTCCTATGACAATCATGTAAAGGGTATAGGGGTGTCTCTTGTACCGTCATTATCCCCTCCTAAGTGGTCTACTTCGCTATCCCTAGCTCTCCCCCATGTGAAGCTAACATCCATGAAAAAATAAGTCAAAGTTATCCAAAAACAGATGATCCTCGAAGGACAATTGTTCATACCAAAAAAAAACATACAAATCAAAATCAAAGCAAAAAAAAAAAAAAATAGACCAATCCAATAAACTTGCATAACTGAACAAAGCTTGTTCATAAGAAAAAGACAACGGAGTGTCTTGGCATGCTCATAAATGAATAGAAAAGGGGTACATATAGGGTGCTGAGTAACCCTAGTGCATGACACACATGAAACCCTAAACCTAACCCTAAACCTAACCCATGTGAGATGACCCTCCAACATGAGAGGAGGACACATAGGATAACTCACACTAACACCCCCTTCATCGAAGCTGGGGTAGCGGGTGATGAGTCGAGACGGAAGAAAGACACTCCTAAAAACTAAGAAAGATGTGTCATGGGGCCCAAACTAAAGGCACGATAAGGTGCCCATATCAAACACAATCTTCCTAGAAGAAGAAGAAGAAAAGAAGGACTAATAGCCCTAAGAAGATGGGCAGCTGTAGAAGACCTCACCCCAAGAAGAGACCATAAGTGAAGAAACTTCATCTCAGTGAAAGGCTTGGTGAATAAATCTGTAATCTGATCAGTTGTCTGAATGTATTGAATGTCGATGATACCATCATGAATAAGCTCCCATATGAAGTGCATATGGATCTCAATGTGCTTCATCCGCTGATGCTTGAACTAGATTTCTACAAATAGAGATAGTGCTCGTGTTATCACAGTAGATAATGGTAGGCCACCGAAAGTGGATGCCAAACTCTGTCAGAATACCCTGTAGCCAAATAGCTTTTGTGGCAGCGTTAACTGCTCCTCTATATTCTACCTCTGTAGATGATATCGCAATTGCATTCTGCTTCTTGCTAGACCAACTAATAGGACCCGAACCAAGAGAGAAACTATAGCCAGAAGTAGATTTCCGATGATCTAAGTCACCGGCCCAATCAGAATCTGTGAATCCAATCAAGTCAATATCAACCCCTCCATGATAGTGTATGCCATCAGCATAAGTGCCACAAACATAATGAAGGATCCATTTAGCTACTTTCCAATGCAGCTCATGTGGCTCCTGCATGAATCTGGACATGATCCCAACAACATATGATAAATCCGGTCGAGTGTGAGTCAAGTAGATCAAGCTCCCAACTAACTGTCGGTAAAGAGTACCATCAACCAAGGGAGTAGAGCAATCTGAAACCAACTTAACCCCGAAAGAAAAGGAGTAGGAGAAGACTTGCAATCAGACATCTGAAACCAAGCTAGCAAATCAAGAGCATACTTAGGTTGTGAAATCAAGATTCCCGAGTCAGATTGTGAAATCTGGATCCCAAGGAAGTAATGAAGCAAACCTAAGTCAGTCATGGAAAACTTGTTGGCTAAGGCGATCTTCATAGAATCAATAATAGAGGAAGAGCTGCCTGTGATCAACAAGTCATCAACATATAGAACAAGAATGAGTATGGAGTCATCTTGTTGTAGAATATAAACATTTGGATCAGAGTGACACCTAGTAAACCCTGATGTAAGTAAGAAGGAGTCCATCTTGGCATACCAAGCTCGAGGGGCTTGTTTAAGGCCATAAAGAGACTTCTTTAACTTACAAACGAGGGAGGAATCTTGGACATAACCCGGAGGTTGTTCCATATAGATCTCTTCCTCTAGGTCACCATGAAGGAAGGCACTCTTAACGTCCATTTGATGGACTTTCCATCTGTTCATTGCGGAATGGCTAGGGTCAATCGAATAGAAGTCATCTTCTGGCAACCGGAGCAAAGGTTTATGTATAATCAACCCCAATCTATCTGGGAGAAACCCTTAGCTACTAATCGTGCTTTAAACTTTTTGACGTCTCCATCTACTCCATACTTTGTTCGAACACCCACTTACACCGAACAATTTTTCTTCCTTTTGGAAGAGTGGTGAGATCCCAAGTATCGTTCTTCATGAGAGAGGAATACTCCTCATCCATGGCAGAATCCCACTCAGGAATACCAAAAGCCTCCCGAAAAGACTGTGGATCAGAAGCAGAGGTGAAGAAAGAGTGGGGTCCAATGAAATCTGAGCGAGTACGTCTCATATCCAAGTATCTCCAACTAAATCTCCAGCACTTTGCAAAGTTTTCCTGGCCCAAAGGGGACCAGGAGGATCAGGCTCAGAGTCGGAAGATTCTTCACTTGAGTGAGAAGGGACATAGTCCTCATCATCACTACTGTCAAAATCAAAAGACTCAAAGGTCTGATGGTCGGGAGGATCTAGAAGAGGAGCACGCTCAACAGTATCATCATCTGATGAGTCAGAATCCGAATCAGTGAGCTGAAGAACCTCATAGGTGGAGAAGTAGAAGTCGAAGAAGACTCATCAAACTTAACACTTCTCTCAATATATAGCTCATGAGAAGTAGGATTCATCAATCGATATCCCTTCACGCCATCAGGATACCCTACAAAGATACAAGGTTTGGATTGTGGTTCCAGGCCTTGCATTTCTTCTTGGGAATCCGAGCCATAGCCTTGGATCCGAAGACTCAAAGTGCTCAACATCAGGCTTGCATCCAAACCAGGGCTTCAAAGGGTGTCATCCCTCTTACTACCTTGTGTGGAACATGGTTCTGAATGTAATTTGCACAATTCACTACTTGGCCCAATACTGCGGAGGAAGAGACTTCGAGTGAATCATACAAGTGGCCATCTCCTTAAGAGTACGGTTCTTTCTTTCTGCGACTCCATTCTGCGAAGGGCTATAAGCAACTGTATGCTGCAAAGAGATCCCTTCAAAAGTATAGAAATCCATGAACCTATTGTTTACATATTCACCTCCATTGTCGGTTCGAAGAACCTTGATAGACCGTTCCACTTGTTTCTCAGCAAGAGCCTTAAAGTCTGAAAATGTTCAAAGACTTCAGACTTAAGCTTAAGAAAATATACCCAAGTATATCGCGAATAGTCATCAATGAAGGTTAGCACATAAAGAGCTCTAGTAAACGAAGGAGAAGGAAATGGACCAGAAACATCGTTGTGAACAAGATCCAAAGGACGAGTGGCTCTCCAGGCTTTTCCTTTGTCAAAGTTCTTTTCAGGATGCTTTCCAAGGGTACAACCCTCACAAAGACCCTTAGAAAACTTGACGCGAGGCAACCCGTTGACCATTTCATTTTGACTCAATTGTTCAAGGTAGCGATAATTTAGATGTCCAAAATGCTCATGCCATAGCTTACTAACCTCATTTGCATGAGTGAGCAAGGCAGTGGGCGTAGAATCAGAAGTAAAGTGGGAGAAGGTGTACAACTGTGAATGGTGATCTACCTTTCCCTCAGCCACTTGTAGTGTCATTGTTAAGCTCACGAATAATCACCGAGTTAGGACCAAATTCCACTCGCATTCCTTCACCAAGGTGAGTAATTTGGTAAACCGATAGGAGATTGGTAGAGAGATCAGGAACACTCAACACTTGGTTAAATGTTCCCCCATCCATCTCTACCGATCCACTACTAGAAACCGACACTGTCGTGTCATTACCCATCGTGATTTGGGACATTCCACAAGGTTCGATGTTGGAAAACTCAACATGCGAAGAACCCATGTGGTGCGAGGCACCGGAATCTATAATCCATGTCGATGAAGGAGCAACTTTGGCTACAAGGGCCTTTCCTTTCTTCTTATCATTTTTAGCACCTTTTGCAGCAGAAGACTCGGCCTTCGGAGCACTTTGTTTTATGGATTCAGGAACACTTATTTTATTTTTCTCAAGTAAATGAGATAAGTGATCAATCTATTTCTTAAAATAGTGTTGCTCGTCATGACCAGTCTTCTTGCAATAGGAACACAAATACTTGCTTTTCTGTGCTCTAGGCTCAGAAGTCGAAGTGTTTGTGTCATTTTTAGGTTTGATCTTGGTTTCTTTCTTAGGTTGATCCTTAGTTTCTTTCTTCTTTTCAGTCTTCTTTCCCTTGCTAGTACTTGCTACAAGGGCATGTGACTTGGACTTGAGAGACCCCATTTGAATGAGTTTGTCCTGTTCTCGAATGAGTTGGGACAAAAATAGTCAAAGGAGGGCATTGTCCAAGTATCGCCCAAAGCAGCTTTTGTAGCGTAGAAAGTTGACACGAAGACAAAATATTCGGACCTAGCTTAGAGAGAATCGACAAGATCAGTTGAGAATCTTTCTTTTCTACTTGACATCCTTTTAACAATAATCTAATGTGGACAAATTTCGAGAAGAAGGCTTGTAGGTTTTCAAAGTCACTAGGATTTAACCCTAGTAGTTCGTTTTCCAACTCATGCACTCTCATGTCATCTAGTTGTCCAAACATCGCATCCAGCATTTTCCACGCAGATGTAGGTGTTTCAGATGCCTCAATGTGGAAGAGCAAGTCAGGAGAAACGGACATGCAAAGAAGACCTAAAGCTTCATCACTACGGTTTAACCACTTAGATTTTTCAGGTTCGTCATCTGGTTCAGTCTCAGTTCCCATGGTGATGCGGTATAACCCTTTACCCCTTAGTTTCATTATTATTTTCGATCTCCATTCGAAAAATTTGAATGGCGTAAGCAAAGGAATTGAAAGTGCATCCATAGTGAGAGAGAGAGAGAAAAGAAATGCAGAAAAGAAACACAACCACCCAAGACAATAACAACCCCCCTGCTTTCGGCACTTTATAGTTTAGTGCGTTGATTACAATCGGTCCGTGCGTGCGGTTTGAAACACTTGGTAACTCATCTTGCAATTAGCGTAATAACGCACAAGAGAGGAGACCACAACAGTGTTTCATGGAGCGCAACAAAAAAGGAACACCGTAAACAAGCACAAGCAAAAAAATAGAAAGGAGGTGAAAGCCAACCTGGTGGTGAGAAAAAAATGTCTCACGTCGTAAAAGGAAACCCCCTTGCAGATCATGGCTATGGCGGACGCGCTCACTAGTCGCAAGCAATAATAAGGGTCAAATACAAGGTTTGGGAACTCAAGGAGTTCAGATAGTCTTCAAAACGCCGAAAGGAGCTTGGAAGGCAAAGAGGTGCACGAAGTGTCACTGCACACTTGAGCGCACGTTTGAGAAAAAAAAATGCCAATAACACCTAAATTTTAGCATTTGGAAACGCCCAATGTTACTATTTTTAGAGCTAGTGGAGATTTTAAAAGGCGACAAATAGATTATTGAGATGCCGATTTTTAAGTTACGATAAATCGTAAGAGAGAAAATTAGAGTGAAATTAATAAAAAATAGATTTAATGAAATTAAATCTAATTAATTTCAAAGGCTAATTAAGATCAAAAAAGCTTAAATCCTAATGAAGGAAATTAAGACACTAGATTTAATTAAATTAAATCTAATTAATTTCTACTAAATAAAAAAAACTAATTAAGATTTTGAAAAAATAAATCCTAAATAAAAAGCTTTCCCTTTTTTTTTTTTTTTAAAATTTAAAATAAGTGTTTATATGGTTTTAAAAAAACTTCTAAAAACTTGCACATTTTTTTTTATTTAAAAACAAAAAAAAGCATGTATTAAAAAAAGTAAGAATGTAAAAGGCTTTTAGAAAAAGCGATTTAAAAGGTTTGTTTGTTTTGAATGTTTTTAAACTTACTAAAAAACTATAACAAGGTTTTTAGAAGGAATTTAAAAAACGTATCAAAAAGCAAAACTTACCATGTACCAAAAGGATTAAAAGATTTGATTTGTTAAACAAACAAACAAAAAACTTACCAAAAAAATGCACAGCCAGGTGCAGGTCACGCAGAAGAAAGTCCACGCGTAGGGCAGGCGCAGAAGCAGCGAGGACGGAGGCAGAGGAGGCCAAACAAGCAGGTAGAGGTCCGGATGTAAGGTCGCGAGGCAACGCAGTCAGTCGAAAACAAGGTCGGCGCAATAGCTAGGCAGTAAGCAAGGGCGCGGAGGGCAACGAGTGAGCCACAACACAACAAAAAAATTTTTTTTTTTATTATTTTAATTATTTCATTTTTAAATTATTTTTAAATAATAAAAAAATGAAATCGCAAACCTCACTACCTACTGCACAAAAAGACAAAAAAATACAATAACAAGAGAAAAAAACTTAGTTTTAGAAAAAAAAACCAAAAAACCTCTTGTTTTGTTGTAGAAACCTTGAAAAACTCAAGGTGATACCTGCACAAGGAACACAAAAAAAAAACTTTCCAAGAACACTTTGTTAAGATGCGTTAGCAAGAAAGGACAAAAAATAAGATCGAAAGGCTTGCACGAGGAACGAAAAAACAAGAGTAATTACAACTAAAAAATCGAGTGCACGTTTACCAGATCTCAGCTCTGATACCATGAAAGAGTTGACGGATCATATCGAAACTGTGCACCACAAGGAAGTTGCACTCAAGTTGAATCGAAATAGCTCCAACGTAATCACAAGTAAGAATCGATCAATAACTGAATAAACTTGCATAACCGAACAAAGCTTGTTCATAAGAAAAGACAACGGAGTGTCTTGGCATGCTCATAAATGAATAGAAAAGGGGTACATATAGGGTGCTGAGTAACCCTAGTGCATGACACATATGAAACCCTAAACCTAACCCATGTGAGATGACCCTCCAACATGAGAGGAGGACACATAGGATAACTCACACTAACAGGCATAGACTTAAGGAACACCACCTTTGGAGAACCTTCTTCCCACATACAAGTTACATCTCAAATCCCTCGTCATGTCAATATTAAGATTATGAGAATCTTTCATCCATATCTCCCTCTTGGTCTTTTGGTATAATCAAATCTCATTAGTTATGTACTAACACCTACTATCGGCTACAAGTGCAATGCTTTGAGTAGTACCTTTTCTTGTTTACTTCTTATCCGGTTAAGAGCATAACTTTCTTACATGACCCTTGCTATGGTTATGTGACACCCATCTCATCAAAATCATCTTTTATTACAATTATGTTTTTAAATCAAATTTCATATCATTAAATCTGCATCTATATTTTTACTCTTAAGGATGTCCCCTATTAATATCATCCATAAATCTATGAAATCTGTTACTGTTTCTACACACTCTCTTTAATACACTATTCAGTTTGGGAATTCTACTTGATCTCCATTGCAGTTTGTGAATTCTACTTGAGATTATCTCTCAAGTAGCATTCATTATCTAGTAACTTCTCATCCCCCACCATGACTAATGTTATCTTTCTCCATCCATTCTCTTGCATCATCCTTCTCTTCTCTACAATCATCCACCAATTTTCTTTCCCATCACTCTTATTTTTGTTTTTCATCTAACATTGACATCATCTTCTTCATCATCACAGACCTTTCATCCCCAGCTTGGCACATCTACATAACTCCCCACGCAGCACAAAAATCCTACTCGAGGTAGACCTGTCATTCTGAACAAGGTCTCATTCGTAATCACATTTGTTGACCATTCCTTCCTCCTAGTCTCCTTTTTCAACCCAATTTTCTCCTAAAATCCACCCCATCTCATTCTCCACTTGCTCTTCTCACCCACTTCATCCTTCTCTATTGTTTCTTTGATACTTCACATGTCCTCCACCCGGGCCATTAATTTTGTGTTTTTCTCTTAATGTCCTTTTACTGGCATATATTCTATCATTCTGTTTCCCTTTCATTATTATTTTGGCTTGACGATCCTACTTAACCACCCATTTCGTGCAGGATTCTTAATCACAATGCATCTCTTTCTTAAGATCCTACCGCTATAGAAACTCCTCCACTATTTTCTATTCCATTCAACACTAGAAACATCTTCCTACTCCATAACTTCTGCTTAACACTCTGGCATCATCACTTGCACAACATAGAATCCTAATTAATAATTCCCCTTACACTCTCCATCCTACACCGCATACATTCCTCCATCCATTTATCATCACACTCCTTTGTTTCCTTGTTATTTCCTTGTTATCACCTCCTTTCATTTCTTGTTCCATTTTGGTATATATCGCTTTGCTTAGTATTTTCATCATTCTTCTTCTTCTTCGGCTTGGTGATCCTACTTAACCATTCCTATGGCATGGTGATCTTACTTAAGAGTCTCTCTTAAGAATGATATGTCTTCTTTCCTTTCCCCTTTACTTCACATTCCCACCATCCGTATTTTCTCTTCATTCCCCATAAACACATCCTTTTCCTTTCTTTTTTTTTTCCTCACACAAAATATCTCAAACTTCCTCAAATATCATCTCCATCATCCCTCATTTAGAAATATAACTTAACCACTTCATACCATTTCTTACTATGTCTCATTCCTTCATCTTTACTTCCTTCATCTTCATCCACATCCTCATCCATTACATTCTCTCCTCATCATCCTCTCCACACCATTCATTATCCCTCCTTTCTTTACTCTTTCCACTCCATTTTCTAGAATACTTCCCCATATCTACCACCATACTTACTCGTCATTATCATTGTTCATCTAACATTATGTCATCGTCATCTTCCATTTTCGTGCTAAGAATTATTGGTGGACTTCTCCTAAAATTCATTTATCCCCATTCTACTCATACCGGTTCACTCCTTTTTACCTCCTCCATTTTCTCTTCCTTCCTTTTTTATTTTGTGCCCTCTGATCATTATCGAGAGGATTTCTCCTAACATCCCTCCACTAGTATCTTTCCATCTTCCCTTCGCCTTCTTCAATATCTCTATTGTCTTCATCACATACTGCCTTTGCATCATTTTCTCTATTGTCCTCTCCTCCTTTCTACCCCTAGTTTTCTCTCATTTCCTTTGTATCATCTTCATCCCCTCTTCTCCTTACACTTTCATCTTACTTCTCCATTGATATACTTGACTCACCAGTGTTGTCCCATCTTTTTAATCATCTCACCATCCACATGCATTTCCATGCATTTTGTTTCATATTCTTTACCTAGGTCTTACCCCTAACACTGGGATTCAATTCCCTTCCTGTTTCGGCTCTATCATCTCTTCTTTCCCTCCTATTTCCATTTCCCCCATTATTGAACTTATTTCTCTACCACCCCTATCTTATTCCATCTCTATACATCAGTTCTTTTCATTCTTTTATCTCCTCTCTGCAGTCTCCTAGCTTCTCATGGTTCCTTTCTTTCTCTTTTCTATTTTATTTCCTCCCCCATCTTTTTAACTTCTTCATCTCCTTCATCTTTCCATCCTACTATTCCTATTCATCTCTCCTATCATCCTTCTCTAATATTCTTCACCTCTTCTCCTTCTCAGCTCTGTCATCTCTTTCATGATCCATTCTTTCTCTCCCTTTGTTTTTGATCTCCATCTCCCTTTCATCCCTTCTTCTATCATTTTCTTGTCTTCTTCTTTGTCCTTCATCATTTCTTTCTTCCACCATTTCTCCTCTTTATTATCTTTGTTGCTTCTTTACTATGATATATCTTTGTACATTCACCTTCCCTTCTAATCTCTTTTCCCTTCTCATCTCGTCTTCTTCTTGTTTAAACTTCCTCCTTCCCTTCTTCTCCTACTCTCTTTCTCTATTTTCTTTTTCTCCAGGTCCCTCATACCTTACCTATTTATTTCCCCCTTATCTTTTCCCACTACCTTCTTATTAACTATCATTCTCTCTCTTTTGTGCTTTCATCTATCTTCTCACCTCTCTTATCGTCCTTCTCTACTATTTGATTCCTCTCCTCCACCATGTCTGTTCTACTCCAACCATGTCTGATTTCTCTTATCTCTATCATCTATCATCTACATCTTTCATCCCATCTTCTGTGACATTTTTGTCTTGGAGGATACCATAACGGCCAACACCTATCTAATCTTGTTCTCTTCCATGAATATTTTCTCTGTTTTGTTCATCGCTAAAATGTTTTGACTTCTTATCAAACAAGTGGAAGCTTTTTCACCTTCTAGTTTGCTAAAAATTATAATGCATTTTTCCTATGAAACATGATTACCATCATATTTATCACCCTTTTTGGGGTATTTTTCACCCTTTTATCATGTTTGTTCATCATGTCCACATTTATGATTATTCCCCTAGGGATATCTTATTTACACATCTCCATTATGTCATATTGTTTATCATGGTGCACTTTTCATCCTTATAATTGTCGATGCATATAACTCAAATTTTTGTCCTTTTGTGCATTGTGATGGGGAATCATTATCTTCATTCGTCCCTTTTTGACATGATGATTTTTCACACGATTCCTCATAGACAAAAAGGATTGTGCATTATTTTGCATTAATTGCACATATTTTGATGTTTTACCTATGGCCCATTTGTCATCTTGGTTTACATCCATACTACAGGTGGACTTCACCCACTCACCGGTCTATAGAACATTGTCGTTTGTCTCTATTGAGACCGTAATTATTTCTATAGATGTAATATTGAGTCACCTCCATATTTTTTCATTGTTATTGCGATCCTTTTTTTTCCTGGGGCATCTTTCCTTTGGTCATGTTTTCATTTACCCTCTTACACATATTCCATCTAACCCTTTTTGTTTTTGTCTCATGGCTTGCTATCGCAAACCACTCAAAAAAAGGGGAAAATGTAGACACCTATTTTTGGGTGTAACCCCTCTTTCATCCCGCATTTACATCTCCTCCCACTTTTCTTTTGTTTTAAATCCCATCCATCTACATTTTAATTAATCCATAGTTTAATCAATTAATGGGTTCTACATACCCATTTAATAATCCAAATATTGTCACATCTCAAAGATAATGCACCCATCCGACATCCCACTCTTAAAATTCAAAAAGAGAATACATTATTTCACCTAATATCCCCACCTCTTATCACATCCTTATCTTTTTATTTACTTTAAGTCAAATTGTGAGCCCCACTGAATCACATCACCTCTTTTAATCAGGGTTACTTTACTCACCCTGAGTATCTTTTAACCTGCAGTCTAACCTCACCATTAAGCTATAAATATGGGTTTTCCCCCATATTTTGATAAGTGAGATAAAGTTAGAAAATTTGGGTGAATTTTGAAATTTTAGCTTTTATCATAATATCTTCCTATTATGTCTATCTTTGTGATAACATGTGGAATTTCCACAGGTACTTTCTTCATGATTTGATTCATGTAGTGGATTCATGTTGCAGGTGTGTTCATCTAATCAATAGCACCATCTCGCATACTAACATCTTTCAGGTTCTTTTGTTTATCAACTTGCATGTTATTTTGGGATTCTATTTTATCATTATTCTTATCACATGGGGTTGATAGCCACCGAGGAAGTTAACACTTCTCGGATCCACTATGTTGGGAAGAAACCCCGCATAAAATCTAATCATCATTCTCTAGTGTATGTGAGCTACAGGTTTGTTGGGATCACATCGAGGAGTTTGACATCAAGTTTTCACTCCCGTATCATCATCACCATCTCCAAGGTACTAAGCCCTTGTATACTTGAAATTGTTTTTTGTTTGTTGATTTCGTGCACTAATCTAGATAGGAAGCAAGAAACTTCGATCAAAAATGATAGTAAGAATTCCCTAGTCATGATGATGAAATTTTAAAAGGGACATGTTTTTGTAACTGAAAAGAAATGATCAGGTACCCATTTTCAATCTAAGGGGTAAAAGTGGGATGTGATGGTGGAAGAAAGTGACATCGTGATGAACAAAATATGATCCTATGGCACATGTTGGGATGAAAGGTAGGACTAAAACAAAAGTGTGACTAGAATCTAAATAGTTTTGGCATCCTATCCGTCTCTACGAGATCGAAGTGTGTGATTGTGATGGTTAATCTAAATTGGAGCCTTTGATCAAGATGAAAACTTCATGGGTGTATGTGATACAAAATAGCGCTGTATAGGGGTGAAAAGGATTAGGTCTATGGAAGTTGAATGGAAGGTTCCGTCATGTGGCCTCTGTTCTAAAAGGCGTCATAACCCTTTTATGAAGATACATATAATTCTTGTCACAAATTTTCTCTATATTGCCATCTAGGCATCCATGCCTAGAGTTACTAAAGTGGGACCCATAGAGAAGTGTCTTTGGTGGAGGGTTTATTTGATATTTTTAATTTGAGGATGATGGGTTTAATCTTGTGTTTTTTATATTTGGATTTTTTAGGTGTCGTTAAAGAGATTCCACATCTCTTAAAACTTCTCGAGATATTAAGAATCACTAGTGACTTTTGGGGGATGGAAATGAGTGTGGTGATGACATTGACTAGAGTGTCAAAATGATACACCCAAGGGTCTTCACCATAAGTTGATTAATTTTTGTGAGTAAATGTGTGGATCTTTAGGACAATGGTGCTTCAGTTTGGAGGTAATGATACTCTAAGATCATGAAATTGTAGTAGGTACTATTGGTTTACAACATGTGTGAGAAAGTTGATCAACTATTCAAATGAATGGATTCCCTAGGAATGGATTTGGGGATAATAATGGATTAAATGCAAAGGGAATGAGGTGTTGGATGGAAGGGGATGGGTGGGAACGAAATACCATATGTGCACAAGCATAGAAATTAAGTGTTCAATCCATTTTTAGGTGTTTAGTATTTGTAGGGACTTAAATGATTTGGAGGGGTAGTGGTTAGGATAGTAGGATAAGCTAGAGGAGTGGTAGAAATGGGTCTGTGATGGTTTCTAGATGGTGGAGTTTTTTAGTGTTAGGTTTATAAAGCCTTGATTTATAGGAGATGGTTTTGTGAACCTTGTTCTTAGATGCCAATCTTTTTCCTCGATGCTTTGATATTAGAAATACATCTTTTAGCCTAGAAGGATCCATATGAAGTGGATGGGGAAGATAATGATTCATGTGGTCATCATGTTTTAGGATTGGGGATTGTAGTATTTCATCCAGGAAGAGGAAACTTAATAAAGGATGGGAGGTGAGATTTGTTTTGGTTTTGGTCGGTGAGGAGTTCCTTATATACGATCAGATTTGGATAAATATTAGGATGTTTGGATTTCGAAATGGGGATTTGGATGGCTAACAATGTTTGGATTTCAATTGTTTAGATTATAAAAACGAACTTATGGATGGATTGAGATGGAACATTGGTCTAATCCAGAATGTGCATATAAGAATTCCTTAGGTTAATGACAATTTTGGACATAAGACCTAAGTCGAATGTCCATAGGTGTGACGGAAGTCACAATAATAATTTTCCCTATACCAAGATGGTTTGGGCCAGGTTTTGATATGTATGATTTGATTGGGGGATGGATGATTATGTTGATTTTTTTGAGATGATGTAAGAAATGTCTTAAGGATTCTCAACATACAGGATGGATGAAGTAAAAGTTTAGGTTAAATGGTTGGATGGGGGAGTAGGAATTAAGGTGGAGGATTAGGTGGATAATGAGATGGTTTGGTGGATTTGGATTTGCACTTAGAAGATGAAGGTGATGGATTAGGCTTGGGGAGAAGAGGATGGTTTGGGGTTGGATGTCAAAGTAGATTTGTTTGATTTTGGACCAATAAGGTGGGAGTATGTGGTTTTGAGGTAGATGGTTTGGGATTAGGATGAGATTGTTTGGGATTAGTATATATAGATGAAGGGGATGGGTGTGATGGATCACATTGGATTTAGGTGATGTAATGAAGGAGATTTGGGAGATGTGTGTAGGTGTAGGAACCATGACCATATTTGGTCAATTTCTTATGAAGTAGATGAAGGTAACATTTATCCAGATCCATTAGATTGGGTAGGAGATGGGGTGGGGAGAGGATTAGGATTGGATTTTTAGGTTTGGAATCAATTTTTGATATATTTCAGTCATTTTGAAAGTTTTTCGGGGGATGGTGGAGATGAAATAGGATTAGAGGATAGAATAGTGTTAGGTTTAGAGGGGCTGATAGGATTAGAATGAAGAGGATGAGGGTGGCGTAAGATTGGATTGTTAGGTTTGGGGATGAAGGGGATGAGGGTGAATTAGAGCCACATTAGATGGTTTAGGATTTTGGATAGAAGGGGATGAGGGTGACTTAGGAGCCACAGGTGGATGAGATAGTTTTGAAAGATTTGGTTGGGTTTAGGTGATGGAGGATGAAATAGGCTTAGAGGTTGAATTTGATGGTAGATTAGGGGATGTTTGACTATTTAGGAGAAAGTCCATAAGATTGGATTGGGATGATGAAGATGATGAAGATGGAGGACTAAGATGGGATGTGGGGGATGATAATTTTGGGTTGAAGTTGTTAGGATTGTTGTGGATATGTGAATGGGACTCGATGATAGGTTTTATGATGATTGGATTTAGGAGTTGAGGTTTTGGATGATGGTGGATTATTTGTATGAGTTTTGATGGTAGGAAGGTATGTTAGGTGATGAGGTTTGATAGGGGATTTGAAGGTTTGGGTTTGTGATGATTGTGTGGGTTTAGGATGGGTGACTAGATTAGTAAGGACATAAAGGAGGTCCTCTTGGTCTAGGTCAAAGTTAGTGAGGTGGTCAAAGTTAATGTAATTGGCTTGTGGGAATAGTGGTTTATATTGATTATGTTGATTTGTAGATTGAGATGATTTGGGTTCCAAATGGAGAGGTCTATGGGGTGAGAATTAGAGATCTTAGGAAGGGGAAATTGTGGTTGGGATTGGTTAGGAGATGATGGTTTAGAGGTGATTGGTTAATTTAAAGATTGAAGATAATATATTTGTTGATTGATTTATCTGAGATGGTTTTAAAATGTTAGGATCGATATGGGATGGTTGATTTGGATGAGGAGAAGATTGGTTAAGGTAGGATTTTAGATTTGAGATATGTTTTTAAGGTGTTTGATGGTGTGTGTGACTTCATGATTAAAGTGATATGGTTGACTTTGATGGGTGAGGGATGATGAGATGGCTTGGTTAATGGATTTAGAAAAGAGGTAGGGGCTTAGATGTTGGTTTGGAGATGATGGGGATTGAGGGTAAAGGCCATGATTTGATAGGATGAAGTGGTGGGATTTTTATTGGGATGTTGGTTGATTAAGGATGGTAATGGGATTTGGATTGGGTTTGTGTGATTATGTTTGATTGATTAATATTTTAAGGTGATAGGATGGTTAAGTACATTCACAAACATACATTACACACCGTAACTATTCAAGTGGGATTGTAATCAAGCTATAGCCCACTTTTGATACCACCCACCAAAGAAGGTGCCACAAAATTAGATCTCCACCTATGTGTTAATGTGGGATCGGCTGGTGATTGATCTTGGGAATTTGACCTCCTTGCACTATAACTTAATATGTAGCCAAATGGTTGCCTAGTCTAGGATGTATGAAGCACATTAGGGGAGTCGGTGATATACTTTACGGTGTACGTGGGGCCCAAGTCCATATTGTAAGGATTTTGTATAAGGCCTAGGTATGGAGACCTGAATCCCCTCACATCACACTACTCTTAAAACAAGCAAAGCACTTATCCAATAACGAATTTTTCTAAGAATGTGTATACCCCATCAAAACATTAGGTGTGTCTACGTGCATGGAGATAAATCCCATGGTCAAGAGACCCTAGAACCATGGAAAGTGTGTGAATGTCATATCTAAATCATGATTCCCCTACAAAATAAAAATGGGAAGGCTATCCGCTTTTGATCCTCAAGATCGTCCTAGGACGCGAGAGGAAAGCATACACGATTTTGTGTTCGAGATAAACAAGCAACAAAAAGAAAACACACAAGAGGATGATAAATGCAAGATAATTAAATGCTATATGATAAAATTAAATGGAAAATATTAGTAGTTTGATGATTGGGTCTTTAAGAGGATGCCCTATAAAACAAGGATTAGTAGTTTGATTTTTCACCCCAATATCTTGGACAAAATGAGCTGCAAAACAAAAGGGTTAGTATTTTTTTCAATCCTACTAACCACAAAAAGGTTAGATAAATGTCAAAATGGATGAAATCTCCCCTTGTTGCTGTAATAAACCTACAAAAATAGAATGTTAGACCTACAAAAAGTCAACAAAAACACTTGAAAATAGGGTTAGACTGTTAGTTGTAAGCAAAAACTGTGATTATGCAAATGAACTACTATTTATGCAAACGCACTACTATAAAAAAGCACTACTATTTCTACAAATTCATTACTATTTACGTAAATGCACTAATATACAAACTTGCTACTATTTATGCAAATGTGCTACTATACAAACTTGCTACTATTTCAGTAGATGCGCCATTATGTTGACAAAAATGGAAACATGAAAAAAATTACAATTTTGGGGTTTCAAAGGCCAAAACAAAGGAGCTAAAGTATCTATAAAGGTGCCATGAGTTTTACAAAAGTTCCAAAGTAGATCCCTATGACCAAAAAAGTTGGTGTTTCATCCAAAAATGTTATTTTAGGTCAAAGGCGTTGTTTCTTGTGCATAGGCATTAAATGACAGTCATATGCACCAATACGAAAGACTTGTCACAAAATTTTGACTTTTAAGGTGCAAATCCGAGTGAAATTTTTTTCAAATTTAGACAATTTGTTTTAAATATTAAATTTTATTAAAAAAGAAAAAGATTGAGAGGTGAGCCCCACGGTGGGCGCCAAAATGTAGACGAAAATTGTGTTAGTGTTTAATGCAACTCAAGAACTAAATCAAACAAGTTCCTAATCTAACACAACTATTCACCTACCTCGAGACCAGAACATGATAAGAAGGAAAGAGAGTGGTATATTTGTACATACCCGTAGATTCGATGCTCTTCCTTGTAGCTTTGGATGTGCTTATGTTGTTGCAATGCTTGATTTTGATGGATACACACAAGCAATACCTCCCTTTGATTGATTACCATGGATGATTCTTTGATTGAAGATGATGATAGATTGTAGGAGAATGGTGGATTGATTGAGTGATTGAAGATGAAAATGGATGATTTATGAGACAAGTTGGTAGAGATTTGTTATGGATTTGAGAAATTTCTTCTAACTAATTCTCATGGAGGATGAGAGTTCAATTTATAACAGAGGAGTAGAGGATTCAATGGCTAAGATGAAGCCATGTTGGATTTGAATCAATAGTGTAGAGTACATGAGAAGAATGGATATTTCTTGCATTTGAGAGAATTCTTCATTGAATTAAATATGGAGGGATGAAAATATATTTAAATTTTTAAATATGAAAGAGGAAAATTTGAAAGGAGCGATAAGAAGATTGTTCCAAGCCATGATATCAGATGATAATAGTACACCACATTAGATTTGTAAAATAGAAGAGCTAAAATACCATATATGGAAATCCATAATGCTCAATACATTACAATACAATGACTTGAATTACTCAATAAGAAAGATGTACATATAGGAGGAGGGAAGTGAAACTACTACCTAAATTAGTGGTGAAGAACTCCCACTAACTAATATTGGTAGTTAAGTTAACTCCAAAAGACTAGTAAGCTAACTCCACATGATTGAAAAGCAAACTCAACTAGTAAGCTAACTCCACACAACTAATACACCTAAGAAAGCTAACCCAACAAGTGTAGGGCTAACACAAGTGTAAGAATTATCCTAATAAATAAATAAAAGGATAAATAATAACCTACACTAACACCCTCCTATAAGCATAACTTAGGTGGGTGGAAAATAAGGTGGGTCCCGACAACAAGGCCTAATGAGGTACCCACGTACAACAACTGGGAAAAATAGACATCGCAAAGTACCCAAAACCAATAATAACAAATTAGAGAGAAAATCCTACTACCGGATATCCTTAGAAGTTGGGCTCCAAAACTCGTACAATGTTGAAGAAGTATGGTGTGCACTATAGTCCGAATCCACTACTCAATCATATAACTAAAAAAAAAAATGACACTGGCTTCACTTTAATAGCTCCATGCAAGAGACCGTCAATGGAGTGATGTCGAAAATATATAAAAACACCAAACATAATTTGATCAATCTACAAATAGGTGTGCCACGATCCAAGAAAAGCTAAGATAATGTAAGGCAAGGACACGAAACCCGATGAAGCATTATCAACACCACACCCTCCCATAATGTTGAATGAGTAGAGTGATACCACAAATCTGTATGAGTTGCCAAAATTAACTACTCGAACACTGACAAACTAACACTGGGCTTCACCAGAATAGCTCCCCACAAGAGAGATTGTCAACATGCCAAAAAAGTGTCAAAAATACATATCCAAAATATCTCAACAAACAAGAGAGATATAAATGTATACACTTATAGATACAAGAATGCAAAACCCAAAAGTTTAGGACGTCGAAGCTCAACTCGAAATTGCATCCACAAGTGATCACAACACCTCCCAAATTTGACACTTTATAATTGAGTACATGTAAATATTACAATGAGTAATGTGACTTTTATATTTGAAATATGTGTATAAAAAATGTCACCAATGCGTAGATATCGAAAAAATACACAATTTCAAATAATCGATCACCTTAATCCAAAGCTACTGGATCAAAAGTTATGAGCTCTGAAGGTTTTGTATTAAAATAATATTTTAATGCTGATTTTTTTAAAGGTACACGTGACACCCAAATGTCCAAAGGGTAAAAGAGTGCATCCACACGATACATGTTTGTGACCAAAGGATAAAAGCCTACGCCCAAAACCTAAAATTTCCAGAGGGTAAAAGAATGCATCCAAAAGGTACACACTTATATCCAATGGATAAAAGAATGCACCCATAGGGTATATATCTGCATCCATATTTGACTATCTCAAAACATGGTCAAGTTTACAATCTATTCTAGGGTTTTGGCACCTTCCAAATCCAATGCCACACTCAGTTTTGCATAAAAATGCATGTTGCAAAAATTGCTTAAAATTTTCAAATACATGAAAATAATGAACCCTTGTTTGCATAGAAAAACTTACAATGGATGTCTACATCATCTATAGCTCGATACCATGAAATAAATGATAAGAAGATTGTTCCAAGATGCGATCTTAGATGATAATAGTACACCACATTAGATTTACAAAACAAAAGAGCTAAAATATCATATATGGAAATCCATCATAATCCATAATGCTCAATACATTACAATACAATGACTTGAATTACTCAATAAGAAAGATGTACATATAGGAGGGAAGTGTAACTACTACCTAAATTAGTGGTGAAGAACTCCCACTAACTGATACTAGTAGTTAAGTTAACTTCAAAAGACTAGTAAGCTAACTCCACATAATTAAGAAGCTAACTCAATATATCTAGTAAGCTAACTCCACACAACTAGTACACCTAAGAAAGCTAACCCAACAAGTGTAGGGCTAACACAAGTGTAAGAAATATCCTACTAAATAAATAAAAGGATAAATAATAACCTACACTAACAAATTCAAAGAGGTTTATAAAATATAAGCCTCTAGATTTAGAGGTGTGAGGATGTGATTAGGATTAGAATTAGATTAGGTTAATAAATGATGATTAGGGGTGAGGTTACATGGAAAGGCTAGGTGTAGGGATGTGTAGGGTAGGTGGGTAGGTAGATGTAGGAATATTAAATTCCTAGAAATTATTAATAGGGATTATATAGGATAATATGATGAAATAATGAAATAAAAGTGATTAATGATGAAAAAGGATTAATAATGGAATGTTGGGATAAATAATGATAAAGGGTAAATATGATAAAATGGATTAAATAATAATAATTAATCTTGCGATTAATTATTATATGGATGATGTTGGGATATTTATGGGACAAATTAATCATAATTAATCATGTCGACATTTTAGATGTCTACGAAGGATTAGGTCAAGCTTGATGAAAGTACAATATTAAATGTGAGCATTATCCCATGTGCAACACATGGAAGAGACAATGCATACTTGGTAGATGGGTTTGAATATTACATTTTTGGTTATTTATCTTGTTCAATTTATATTCTTTTTAAGTTTATTAGTTTGGTTGTGATGGCTCGAGTCATGAATTGTGGAGACAAAGATGTTATGTCGGCATGCCGCTTACCATATCGATTGCTTTCATATTGTGCCCACTATTGTTTACTCCACACGTTCCCTTTCAAAATTCACATCAAATGGCTCGCATATGATCGCTAGTGATAAATGGGCTGAAATGACAATGGATGGAAAGAACAAAATTGTTTTGGGCAACGAAAAATCATGAACATACACATTAGGCCCTTACTATAAGTTGATTCACATCTTCCTTAGTTCATGGTTGTAAGGACAGTGGAAAACAAACTACATCTCATGTCATATATTTCTAATTCACCGTAGAGACACCACCTCGAATGTAAAGACCGTATTGAAAATTTTAGTGGGATGGAAAAACTTAGAATTGTAAATGCACATACAAAGTGTCCTAGTAGCCTTTCATGTTGTATTGGTAAAATATTGATTGATAGGATCAACACATTTTACAACTTAGCACGTCATTTTCATAGAAGAATATAAACCATGACATAAGATAGGACTTGACAATCCACCTTGTGAAATCAACGACGAAATTTGCTCTATGCATTGACCCATGCACTACCCATTTGTTTTTTACTTGCTCATCTCCCGACTACTATCAACACTAGGCTTGGAAAGTGACAAGTCATGGGTTGTTTTTTGTGATTTTAATCGTAAAATACCGGTAAAAAATCAAGTAGTTGTAGATAATGACAAGATGAAAATCAAATAATTTTTTAAGAGTTTTCAATAAATATGTGTAAGCGTGTGTGTACAAATTATTTATAAATATATGAAGAAATCATAAAAAAATAAATATATAAAAACTCAAATTTATAGCCATCTAAAAGAACTAGGCCTCAACAAATTTTGATCCGATAAATACGAGATAATTTAAAATTCCATCCTGCCAAGCACCCATTTTAAGATACATTTAAGTACATCTCTCAATCCATCATTAATTACATTAATAAGTGGCTTCAAGTCTTTGATAAAATAAAGGTTGCATAGTTTATTTGTGGCAAATAAATTTTGAGGTTTAAATTTTAAAGTTTCTAATGCCAATTTTGATTTATCGGGTTATTAATAAGAATATGTTAGTATAAAATTTTCTAGCGCTAGCAATTGCACGTGAAATGTACAATAGAAACGCCAAAAGGGGTGTATTGAAGAAGTTAAACTAGATGGAGGGAAATAGTGGGAAAGGAAGAGGGACGATGAAGAAGGGTTTTGAGGAAGAGAAGTCCAAGGGTGCGGAAAGTGCTAAGGGAATGTAATGTGAAAGTCTTGTTTCTTAATGCAAGTGAGATTGAGAAGATAAAAAGGAAGATTGGAGTTGAAGAAAGGGTTTGAAGGAGAAGTCTAAGGGCGAGGAAAGTATTATGGGAAACCAATGTGAAACTCTTCATTCTTGCGACGAATTATCTTTTTGTTAATCATTTGAAGGAGAAAGGAATTTCGATTTGCGATTCATTGCGATAACTTACACCATTACAACCCTAGACGCCATCATAGAAATTCCTATCGCATAATAATGTGATGTCACACTCAATTAACGCATAACAACATGTTGTTTTACTACATGTAACATATACATATATATATCTTAAATCATTATGTAATTCATTTTCTTTCAATTGATCGATCTTAGTACATATTACATGTGCACATGTACATATTAAATCATTGTGCGACTTATTTCTTTGTTCAAATTTTACTAATCTTTACTCAATATTAAAGGATATTAAAATTCATGTACATGTCTTATTATTTTGGGAAAAATAAGGGAAGATTTACAATTAACTATTACAATTTATTAGGAAATTTAAGGCCATTAGGCAATACAAATATTAACTTTTATTAATGATATATAATTTTATATCATTCAAATTAAAAGAAAAACATTGAAAAATGTAAATTGTGAGACCTCCTAAATTATTAACCACGTAAACATTAAATTTTAATTATATTTAGACAAAAAGGTGGCAGTAAACATTAATTTATTTTGATTTTCTCATTATCCAGAATTTGGGACCCACCGAGTTTCTGTGTGGATCATCTGCTGCAGTGAATTAAACTTTTTAATAATTAAGCTCAAATTTCTGGCCCCCTCAAGATGCAGTTAAGATCCAAAGGGAAGGGGTTAAAAGTTTGAGATAGTTGCTGGTTTTTATGTTTTTGCTGCTGTTGGTTTATCTTTTTGCCGCTGGTAGAGGCAACTCCGTTTGGTCTTCATTGTTTCATCTTTTTCTCCTCCTATTGTACGGGGTAGGGTCCCCTTACCCTTTTTCACCATTAATCAAAAATTTAAGCTATCGTTTTGAAAGAACCAAACTTAAACGAATCCTTTGTAGCAGAATTAAAAGTTAAAATCATAGGAAGCCTTTAAAAATAAATCCGCTGATTTGCGATGTTATAATATGCCTTCGCGTCGGGCCTGGTCATAATTCAAAATGGTGAGAAGGCCATCAAGTGACTTGAATTTAGTTTTGAAACTACCTTGAAGATCTCTAAAGCCTTCTGAATCATCTTCAGAAGAATAATCTTCTGGGAGTATTTTCTTCAAATCTTCCACGTGCCTTCTATTGTCCTCCTCTACCGACACGTTTCCACTTGCAAGAAAAGTATGACAGATAGTCCAAGACGCGGAGCTAGTTATGCTGCCTAACAAGCGCCTGTACATAGAATAGAAAAATACCTGGCTTATTTTGTTGCTCGCGGGCATCCAAGCATGAGTACCCTCTGGTAAATGGAATAGAATTCGATGTAGGCGTTCTTCACTTTTCGGCAATAATTTTTCCATCTCCACGTAGATAATGTGAAAACCTTGAGAAGGAAGCTCCACAAATTTTTTCTTTACCTTTTCTAGAGTCATGTTATTTGCAGGGGAAGAGAGATCGCACATTGTCACCAGAAAAGCTAGCTTTTCTTGCAGAGCTGTGAAGCAAGATGTCGACTGGATCACCACTTGCCCATCAACATGTGAAAATGTATTCCCACCGTGGAATAATGCATTGGAGATTGCTTCCTCGAAGTCTTCATTAATTGTATTGTTTATACCCTGCATCAATTGGCGAGCGAATAACTAAAATAAAAGTCGCCTTATAAAATAAACAAGAGTTTTTGAGAATTACTATTCTTACATGAATTCCATGGACAACTAAATATAATGGTGAGTATTACCAGAACGATTAACGGATATTGCTCCCTCAGTTGTTGCCACCGCTCAATCAACATTGGGCTTTCTCGGATATCTAATAACATTAAACTTTCTATCTCTACCAACATGTCCATTGCGTTTCCCTCCAATAGAGAGCAACCACTTGCATTCAGTTTGATGAGTGAAGTCAAGCATCCGAAATCAGAAGACAGTTTCTCGAGCCCTTTGCAGTTCCCTATGTCGAGAAACACCAATGACTCGAGCTGTCCAAATTGATTAGGAAGAGTTGATAGCTTCTTGCAACCAGACATTTCCAACCATTTCAAACGGTTCAAATGTCCAAAAGATAGTGGAAGGCTCACTAACATGGAACAACCCCTTACACATAGCTCTTCCAGAGCATGCAAATTACCAAAACTTTCAGGAAATGTTGTGATACTAGAGCACCCGTACAACTTCATTGAAATTAGAGACTTGAGTTTGCCAATGCTGGCGGGAAGGCTATCCAATTGACCACAGTACTGTAAATAGAGTGTTTTCAAAGCAAGTAGATTACCAAAGCTTTCGGGCAATCTAGACAGTTTGGAACAGCTATCTAAACTGAGTGTATCCAAAGAAATTAGATTGCCAAAGCTTTCAGGAAGGCTCACCAATTGAGAACATCCAGACAACGTCAACTTTTTCAAAGATAATAAACTGCCAAAGCTGTCGGGAATCGTTGCGAGATTAGTATAACTCAAATCTAAAAACAATAAAGAGCTAAGCTGGCCGAAGGTGGGAGGAAGGGTAGTTATGTTAAAGCTATGACTCAATGTAAACTGCCATAAAGAAGATAGACTTGCAAAGCTATCGGGCAATGTTACTAGATTTCTGCAACTTGTCATTTCTAGAAACCTTAAGGAGTTAAGCTGACCGAAGCTAGATGGAAGATTCACCAATTGATCACAGTTTTGCAAAGACAAACCTTCTAAGGTGGATAGGTTACCAAAGTTTTGTGGTATTGCATTCAAATTAATGCAATATGACAAGTCTAAAAAACGTAGAGACTTGAGTTGGCTGAAACTTTGTGGACAGATTTGTATCTGCAATTCTTCCAATGACGCCAGATTTGTAAGGTTTTCACCCAAATCTGGCAGTTTTGAAGTCCCCGTTTTCAAAAGATTTAAGGAAGCGGGCAACTGCACAAATAGTGAGTTTTTCAAATTAATAGCCGGGTATGTGAATAAAACAAATCAAATTCAAATAACGCAAAAAATTGTTGAAGTACTTGCCTCCCGGACATTTTCCTTGATATACGCACATAAAATTGACACTCGCTTCAGTTTGTTCAAATCCATGGGTAGAACAGAGGGACCAAAAAGAAGATCAACATATCTTAGATTATCAAAGCTACTTGTACATCGTCCATTGATTCGAACCCCATGTTTAGCGTGAAGAATTCTCAACGAACTATTCATCATGTCCAAATGCTTTGCTTCCATTGAAATATTCGTTGACTCATCGAAGGAGCATAAATGCCTTTTATTTTATGCAGCTTCTGCAAAAGCAAATGCGTGGCTGTGATCGTATTGATGCATATAATTCCCGATAAGTTAAAAACTTAAATGTATTATATTATCTGATGGAAACCTACGCCACAAAATAAATTACAGTTATAAAATCACATTGACAACCTCAACATTGAGAAAGAATATACCTGGGTATCTCGGAGAGCATCTTTTACCAATTTCATATCGATGATCCTATCGGATTGGGACAGTCTTATCCCTCTTGCTCTCACAATGTCATGCACTTTCAAAATACCTTCCTTTCTATCCATATATTCAACAAACTGGAACAGATAGTCATATTTCATTTATTCCTCATCTTGAGTAAACACCTTTACAAGTGCGGCATCTTCAAGAGTTTGGAGTTGAACTTTTCCAACGACATAACCGGCAATGCGTCGTGGTTTGTTGTGAAAGAAGCAGGCAATATCGAGAAAGGCCTCTTTGCAATCCTCATCTAAACTATTATATACAACATCTACTACACGTTCACTCATTTCTTTTTCTCCTTCCATCAGTTTTTTCTTCAACGATTCGACTAATTCCTTACAGTCTGACACATGCCTGACATATTTTTCCAACCTTGAACCTACTATCTCCAAAACCAGAGGAATTCCACCACAAATATCCACCAACCCATCGATATCAACACTTTCGTGGAAATGTGTGTTGACACCACGGAGAGCTTTCTTACACAAAATCTTTTTCGCCTCTTCTGAAGATAGAAAATCGACTCCATGTTCATACCTTTGGATTTCATTGGTATCCTTAAACATATCAGTTTCAGCTACATTCCTTGTGGTGACTAGAATCCTCGTGTTCATTGGAAAGCTTGACAACTCATCTACGGGTAGGAGGTTTTCTAAATCATTCCGTTTGAGAGCATTGTCTATGAACATGAATACGGGGTGAGTCGCCCCTCTAAAAGCCTTTCGAACTTGATCCCTACCTTCCACGTGACTCCTCAACTTTATGTTTTGGTCAAACAAGTCCAGCAACATTTGCTCCTGCAACTGCTTAAGATGATCATTACTAAAAATTCCTCCATGTCCAGTCTGCAAAATTTGTAGCCTTCAAGTTTGAGCCTACTGAACACAGCAGTTGCGAGGGTTGTCTTGCCAATCCCTCCCACTCCGTAGATTACCACGGCTCTCCTTGATTTATCATTTATGTCAATGTTCAAAAGATCAATAACCTTATCTTGTTCTTTTAGAGTGCCAACTGCAACATCAAAACAGGCTTGAAATAAGCAACAAAGCAATTATGGATGTTTTCGACAGGAAAAAAACAAATGTTAATAAGGGGGACTTGTGCAAATAATTTAAGCACTACCTGCTCTTGGATCTTCTCCTTGTGAGGGAGGAAGAACAACAGCCATCCTTTCCAAAATACTAATTATAGCTCCCAAAGTCAGATCCGGGTATAAGTGTCGTATCTGGGATTCAATGTTCTGCAAATCGGCAACTTCTACGGAAGCTGAGAAAAACCTATACCATCCCAACATTTTAATCCATCTGCGCAACAACGTTTCACTACAAAGATGCTCGATGAAAGTGTTCCCTTAATTTTCAATTCCGAAAAAAAAAAAGGTTATAAAGAAAGGTGTTTCCTCAGTCTTACCTTGAAAGGTAGTGGGAATTCATATGACCAACACACATAATTGATCCCTCAACAATGATCTTAATGGCTTCATTAAGCTTCTCTTTCTCCTCGGGCAGACGCTCATTTAGTTGCTTGACGCGCTTGGCGAGGGCGCACATATACACCAGAAGCTGCACGCATTCTTTCTTATTGCTAGAAACCTGCTCGATTTGATCCAGCACATACGCGACCACGGAAAGCCCTGCTGCGAGCAAAGAACCTTTTGCTAGCTCTTTCGTCACATCACTAACAACCTTCCGCGTGACACGATCGACCTTTGCGATTAACTGCTTCTGTGCAGATGAAAACAACAACATACCCATTTTAAAAACATGATACAGTAACATTTACAAGATTAAATACAGACAAGGTGAGAAAAATAAAGTCATGGACTACAACGTAAACGCGTTGATTACCTTGCCGCCATGCCCATGAACACTCATCAACACCTTCTCTAACAAATCCTTCCCAACCTTGATGAAACGAAGGAGTCGAGACCAAGTGGCAGTTTCTTGTACAGAAACTGTGCTGCTACTCCCTTGTGCCTGCAAATTATAATGATTTGTAGATTATTATTGGATGTCCAAAAATAATATTAAAGTAATGGAGGTGAATGGTGATTACCGTGTTCATGGCAATGACTGTGGCGTTTAGGCGTGT
This sequence comes from Taxus wallichiana var. yunnanensis, assembly GCA_018340775.1. Taxonomy (NCBI): domain Eukaryota; kingdom Viridiplantae; phylum Streptophyta; class Pinopsida; order Cupressales; family Taxaceae; genus Taxus; species Taxus wallichiana. Next base: position 231,050,253 of record CM031241.1, read on the forward strand.
CTCGATCAAAGAGATTAAGTCATCGATCTGGCTCATATCGCGGATCTCCAACAGAGGGCTTACATCCATCTCATTCTCATTCTCATTCTCGGAAGATGAGCATGTCAAACAGCTCCATGCGTTTCCCATTTTCAAAGAAAGTTAGGAAGAAAATAGGAGTGTAAACAACCGGAAATCAAAAGGGAGCGAGTCAAGTTTGTTTCAAAATAAGAAGAGTTGCATATCTATGTTATACCACTGGAGTGCGAATTCAATATTACTGCAGATATGACTGCGAACAAATGTGAATGCAAATTTACAGATCTAAAATTGGGATTTTACTTTTGGAAAATGTTGAGAAAATATTCAGTTCACTAGTTACTTTTTAATCCGGTTAGCTATTTTTTTCTGATGCTTTTATCCAACAAATTTGGTTCACGTATTCGCGGAACGTGTCTCTTGCAATTATTTTTGCACGTACATGGCCCCACTCTTTTGATTTTTCTTTCATTTCCGTAGAATTTCAGAAGCCATAAATTTATCATACGTTAAGCAACGTCAATAAAAGTATAATGCGGTGACGCAATCGAAATATTTTTGAACGACATTAAGTAATGATAAAAACAGATAAAGTAAAACACATGAGCTGTATGCAAGTGGTCATTAATGGTGGGACCCTGCTAATGCGGTCAAGTAACATCACGAGGATTCATGACCACTCAACTTTTTGTTGTCTGTATGTCATTAGTGGTGGGGCACTTTGAGGGAGAATTTGACGGTTACAGGTTACCTCTACCTGTTAAAAAGAAAATCTATAAGGGTTGGTTCAATTATACATCTTTCAATTTACATTCTAAATAGTATTTTAGAAATATTAGTGTAGTATTTTAGAAATATTAGTGGAGTTTTTTTGTTTCTTAATTTTAAAATATGAGTTATATTTTTAAAATAAATTAGATAAAATTATTATTAAACATATAAATGAAAATTTAGATATAATGCAACATCTCTTTATTATATTTTATTTATCATTCACAATTAAATTTAAATTTTGAAATATAAATTTATCATTGATGTCAAATAACACACTGTCATAACTATTCATTTTGTGAATTTAAGATGATAAAATACAAGGCCATGGAATGACATATCCTGCCGAAGGAGCTTGTGGACAAAGTTTATGTCAAATCATAGGAAACCAAACCCAAACCATTGGCAATTCAATGTGCATATTCTCGTGAGCTCAAGTCCGCGAGAGCCCATCGATGAAATGTGCCATAGAATCACCTGCCACGTGTACTGTTTTGGACAGTTTGATCACCGTACCTGCACCGACTACCTTGACTAAGCCTCGGACTCGAAGGAATATACAATGCGCCTTGTTCCACGAATCGCATCTACCGGGGTGATCTACTTGGGAAGTGGCGAAAAGTCGACACGTATTTGCTCCTCCCACATCGGATCCTTATTATGTAGTCGCACATACCCGATAACTTACCAACTACGGTTTATTCTAAACTCTTCATGTCCGCAGAGACCTTGCGTTGGGAGATCGACGGAATCTTGCCACGTGGCTTTGTGCTTTAGCATGGAAAGTTGAAATTGTTTAAACAACCAAAATAAAAGTAAAATGCATGTCAACTATACGCACTAATATCTATGATATTGTTGGCTTTCTAAAATGTACTTTTAAAGAAAACCACAGTCAGGGGACAGAAAGTCCCTCCTCTTTAATGGGAGAGGTTCCCTTATTGAAAACAAGCGGAAAAACCTATGTACAAATGTACAATTTACATCAAGATGTGGATTTATGATATCATGAAATGCATTTTATACCAGGAAGGTTATCAATACGGAAGAACAGAGGAATTAAGGAGATGGGAGAGAAGGAAGAAAACAATACTTTCAGGGAAAATAGTTAGCAGAGAAAACCCTTATGCGTATTGAGCAAATGAGATAAAGAATGGAATCATTCGCGTTTATAACAGAGATGATTTCACAGACACAAAGTTCCCGAAATCAAAATAACAAGAACACAAAGTTTCTTAGCATGCAAAGATGAATGATTCACGAATTCGAACAAGGAAAGAAAGAGAGGCGAGGAAGAAGGGGAAAAACTTATGTATTGATTTCTTTGATTCAAATTACACTTACAGAGTCTCAGAATTCCAACCCTTCTGATGGCGTCGAGAGACCATTAAATAAACATCATGAAACGGTTAAAATAATTCTGATTCCTTTTTAATCATCTCAGTAACCTTTCAGATTCTTGATTCGTGAAGAAACGCTAATGGCGGCAGAGGAAGATGCTCTACAACACGGCCGTTTAAAACCATTTGAATATGAGCCATTGATATTTTACAACTTCAAATGTGAGCCATCCACGTGGAAGATCAAAATTGCAACAAGCCTAGGGATGCCATTCGCATTTTGGAACTTTATAGAGATTTATCATTTTTTGATATTTTGGCCCACCCATCCGCTAGGTTGGACACGTGGCATCACGTGAGTGGCGACGGAGTCATTGCTCACTTTACAACTTTAACTTTTCCAAACAAAAGGCTTAAAAATCTAAAGTTCTCCGTCGGCCCGCTTCCTGGCTGTTGAATTTTTAAATGCATGACTTGACACGTGGCCTCACCTGAGTGGTTGTGGAGTTACGGTTCACTTTGAAACTTTAACTTCTTTTAACCAAAATGCTCAAAAACTTAAAGTTCTTCGCCAACCCACTTTGACTTTTCAACGCATGAATTGACACGTGACTTCATCTGAATGGTTGTGGCATTGTGATTTCAAATCGACCGCAGTGGAAGCACCCGATTTTATGACGTAACTCCTTTTTGCCAAAACAAAGCACAAAAACTTCAAAGTGCTCCAACAATCCGCCTTCCCGTTTTGACTTTTCAATGTATGATTAAACACGTGGCTTCACTCGAGTGGTGCGAGTTGTGATTCACTTTAAAACTTTAATCCTTCTTTTGGAAACAAAGGGTAAAATTCCTAAAGTGTCTCGACTCGACAACCCGCCTTCCCGCTTTGCACCGAAAAAACGGCCATGTGTCCCTTAGCGGGCCCAAGGGGTTCATTTATACTTTAACACTCTTTTTCCGCCAAATTGCCTCAAAGCACAAAAAGAGTCCACCCTTCCGCCTTCCGCCAAAAAGTAACCAATTAGGGACTTTCGGGTCACGGGGCTAACTTGACACTTTTGCCAAAAGCTAGCAAAAAGTGTTAAGTTCCCAAAAAGGACCCGCCACTTCATTTTTCCAAACAACCAATCAGAATCCTTCGGCCGAGGGGCCAAATTGATACTTTTGCCAAAAGAGAACAAAAAGTGTTAAGTTCACAAAAGAATCCATCCTGCCGCATCTAATTAGAAATGGCCACATACTCATGGATGCTGGGGCACAAAATTTGATGGGGAAGAAATGCCCGTCATTCGCGATTGTGGGAAAAATGGAAATGGAAGGAAAAACCTGCCATTTACGCCTAAATTTTGATTTGCTTCTCCATGGATAGAGAAAAGACAAACAAAACCGGAAAAACATGATCCACGACCACGGGAAGATTAACAATCAAACCCAAAAGATTTTCACGGGAAAACGGAAGATATATCAAACCACGGGGTTTGAAATATTTTAAATCACTTAGGGTAAAATTGCAGATGAGCACGACTCAAAATTTTCAAATTTGCCTTGGAAAATGAAGGGGATTTTGAGGGCGACAACAACTAGCTCTTTCTGGGGATGACTTGGCTTGGAACAAACAAACAAGCAAGGCACAAGCTGCAAAAATACTGCAGGAAAGACGACCGATTGCCTCATCCATTAGGAAAATAGATTCGAAGGAAAAACCAATATAGAGGACAAAAAACACCGAAGGGAAACAAACTAAAGGAAAAAACCAAAAACAAAACCAAAACACTATACATAATATACAAGGGGACCACCTAATCACCTAGGACTTGAACAATTTTAGATATTGCCCACTGTAAGGAAGTGGGAGATGAGATCCATCCATATAATCCAGGTAAAAAGAATTCTCTCCAAAAAAATGCCTGATTTTGAAAGGACCAAGCCAAAGAGAGTCGAACTTACCATGGCTTCCTCGAGGCTCGTGTCTTTTGTCCCACAAGTAGAACAATGTCTCCCACTTGAAAAACTCTGGGTTTAGCTTTCTTATCAAACAGAGCCTTCACCTTTTGTTGATGAGCTGAAATTCTATCAAAAACTTGCATTCTATCTTCATTCAGCTTCTGGAGGTACATAATCCTCTTGTCCAAAGAACTACTGAAACTTGAATCCTCAATAGCTTTCATCAGATGCAGGGCTGGAATTCCACTGTCACTGGCAGTTGAGCTTCAACACCATACACCACTTGGAAAGGAGACATTCCAATTGCTCTTTTAGGTGTAATCCTATCAGCCAGAGCATCATAAAGTTTCTTATGCCAATTCCTCTGAGATTCATTGACAAGCTTTCGAACAATGGACACCAAGTTCTTATTTGTTGATTCTGCTTGTCCATTCCCTTGGGGGTAGTAGTCTAAAGAATGAGCAAGGGAGATTCCATACCCATAGCAAAATTTAATCATCTCAGCAGAAGAAAAATTTGAAGCATTATCAATTACAATATTGCTTGGTATCCCAAACCTTATCAGAATGTTCTCCTTGATGAAATTACATACTACCTCAGAAGTAGTACTTTTGACTGGGATGGCTTCCACCCACTTTGTGAAATAATCTGTGGCAGTTAACACATGAGTATGCCCAACACTAGAAGGTGGATTGAGTGTTCCAATGAAATCCAAACCCCATTTTTGAAAAGGCTCATCAATCACTACCATTTTGATGCATCTCTGAACAATGTGGGCCAATAGTACCCAACACGAAGGATTTTGTGGCGGTGATAGCAGAAGATAAATGACCTCCACAAGCTTGGTCATGAAAAGCTGAGAACAACTTCTTTTGTTGCTCTTTGTCTACACACTTCAAGAATCTTCCATCTATGCCTCATTTGAACAAAGCATTCTCCCACAACACATATTGTGCATACCTCAGCTTGATGGCTCTCTTTTCTTTGGCATTCAAATGGGATGGACATTCTCCATAGGTGAGAAAATGTGCAATGTCAGCATACCATTCATCTATTGAACTAAGGAAAAGAACAATAGGAACATCAGCTGCCTCTTGGGACAATTCCTTATCAGCTCCTTCAGCAATGAGTTCACACAAGCCTTTACCCCTAATTATCTTTGTTGGCTTGATGTCAAGATCATATTCTTGAACCTTTTCTACCCAATTGCCTCTCTTGGTTCCAAACTCTTGTTGTGTAAGAATGGATTTGATTGTTGTATCAGGCACAAACACAACAGAATGAGAGTTAAGAATGTAGAACCGAAACTCATTTGACAACTTTGACCACTGCAAAAGCATGTTTCTCCATCATAGTGTACTTCAACTCATGAGCCTTTAGGACATAACTCATGAAGGCAATTGGGAGCTCATGATCTTTAGAATTTTTCTGAGTCAACACAACAACCAAGGTATTCTCCGTGGCATAGCAATAGATGATAAAATCTTTGCTAAAATCAAGACATGCTAAGATGGGAGTCTTAGCAATGGCTTTCTTAATACCCTCAAAATCTTATTTACCTTCAGAATTCCACCCAAAACTATGCTTTCCTTTCATCATCTGAGCAATTCTCATAGTCAGTTCAGCAAAATTTGGGATGAAAGATAGCAATAAATGATGAACAATAGATATCCTGCATAAATAATGCAATACAAAATGAAAAGTAACTGAAATGACGAGGGAACTTAGCTTGTGCTCTGATATGGAGATGAAATGGGCATCGGGATGACAAGATGAATCAATCATTTTCTTCTCCTCTCCTAAAAACTTCAACATGCAGAGATTTCATACTTGATTCTTCCTCTTTGGCTCTTATGTTATTGAAAGAGGGAAAAACCCATATTTATAACTTGGAGGTGAGGTTAGATTGGGGTTAATGAGTAACTGGGGTTTGATAAATTAACCCCGGTTAAGAGACGTGATGTGATCACGCAAGGCCCCTCACCACCGGTTTTACTTATTAGGTGAAGTGGGGAGCATGATGTGAATGGGTAGGTGAGATAAGAGATATGATGTGATCACGTGGGGCCCATGCTTTGACTTATTAGGTGAAGTGGGAGCATGATTGACATGGTAGGTGAGATAAGAGATTCCCTTTTTTTGAATATTGATATCCATATTTTGCATTATTTTTGAGAGATGGGAGATAATGTCAAAATTGGAATTATCAAATGGGTCATGTACATGACAGAAAAGTGACAAGAGAGCATGGGAATCTACAAGTAACTCTTCCTCGCACCCGACCTCCCGAGGTCGTCCTTGAGATAGCCGGTGGGGATGGAAAACGTGTGGGATGCGAGACAAACTAGTTAGGCGATCGATGTCTTCGACGTGCACTAGTGGAAACTGTAAATCTAAGGTAAAGAAGGCCCTCCTAACTCAATCGGTGTGATCGATCGATCGGAAGGCTGAATGCTCGAAGGCTCCAATCAATATTGAGCTCGCATGATTCGTTACATGGATTGTGGGATACGTGGAAAATGACCTGGGATAGTTTCATGTATATCTCCGAGACAGGGGTCATAAGGTGGATGATGGATACGGTGGACTCTACGGGCGTTTATGCAGTCTAGTCCAGAACTCCTTAGCTTTATTATTCTACTACGCCTAATAAGGATAACTATTTGATTATAATAGGTGGAAGTGGAGTGGATCTAAATACTAATGTGCGTAGCCACGCATCTATGTCTGATTCACTTATGGATTCGTTGGGTTGCGGGATTTGTGGATCACAACCGTAGACTCGTGGTTGTTGCGGACTACTATGGTCATGTGCGGAATCAGTCCCTAATCCCTAGTATCTAGTAATCGTATGCTTTCTCAGCCTCTATATTTAGAATTAATAATTGTGTGATCTTCTCAGAGTATCTCACAAAGGCGTTTGTCTGACTTGAATTCTTAAGCTAGTATCTATGTCGTGAGAGTATCTCCTACATCCGGGTGTGGGGACCAAAGGGTCACAACCAAATGTTTTCTCTCTTTCAAGCCCTTCATAGTCATGTGGATATATACCTAGGGTAATCTGTAGTTTGGTTGATTTGACCAAAACGTGTGCGCTTGGTCATCTTCTATGTTTAACCCGTGTAACTGGGAGCTGATCTGTTGTAAGTCTGTTGTTGTTAAGACTTGGATCCTAAGATTCTGATCTATATCAGTTATTGCTATGACGAGATTGGGTTGGGGCATGATTGGCTCGAATACGTATTCTCTGGGCTCTCTAGGTCCCGTGATTGTCATACAAAAGGAAATTATACAAATCTAACTAATGACAGAATAATCTAATTGTGAAAGACATGTCTATGTATATTCCTAAATCTGATAATTTATTGATAAACTACTAAATAGAATTTTAAAGAACAATTATCTAATATATCTAAAATTGACAACTAAACTAATAACGAAGTAAAACAAACAAAGTAACCGAGTATAGCTACTTGTCTGCGTATGGCGGTATAAGTCTATTCTAAATAATGAAATAACTGATCTATTTTATTTGCAACACTGTCGATCCTACCTCAGAAGTGAGGAATGAATCATAGTTTCTCAGAAACTATCAATCCCCACAACTTCCCCAGCAATATCGAAAGTAAAATTAACTAAAGTGAAATGATAGACTACTCTATTTGATATGCTTCTAACTATAACTTTGAAAGCTAGAACCTGGATTCTGCAGAATAGTGGCGAATCCGATAGTGTGTGTGGCTTTGTCCCCTCAGTGTGATCTCCTCGTTCTTTTGTGCTCACGTGGATCCGAAAAGCGTGTAATGCTAGCATCAACAGAAGTAGATATTTGGAACAAAGGTAGCTTAGGATGTAGATTGAATAGAATGCGAGTAGGAGAGGGATAACGCAAGAGTCACGAGCTTGGCTTATGCAATTCTAGCGGGATTTATTGCGAAACATGCAACATGAAATGTCAAGAACACGAAACTATCCTGTTTGAAGAACAAAACACCTTAAACTTTAATGGCTTCCTATTGAATTCAAACTATCTTATTCCAATTGGTTTGGATGAAGTGATAACACATTTGCACAAGATGGATATGTGGCTTTCTAACAGCAAAAACAACACTAACTAGGCATGCATGAATGAAACTATGAATTCTAAGCGAAAGAAGAACTTAAATACTGAAATGAGAAATTGAGAGGCAAATTTGAGGGGCCATTTGCTTGAGCACAAGCCAACTATTTATAGCATTTGCATTTACCCAAGGTAAAAACCAAATTGATCTCTTAAACTATAAACAATGGCAAAACACTATTCCAGGGAACCAGAATCATTAATGCAAGCCCAAGGCGGTGAAAAAAAGCTGGTAAACGTTGAAATTACATGAGTCGCGTTAAAAGAGCATTCTGGAAAATGCGTGAAGGACCGCCGCCTTTGTCCGGGGCGGTGGTCACGAGGCTTCTTGCCACCGAGCGGCGGCGGTTTTGTAACTAAAGAGCAAAAAGCAAAGAAAAGATGGGAAAAGAGGAAAATAAAGCACACAAGGGCTAAGTGGGGCATGCGGGATGTTAATGCATACTTGGGGAGCTTTTCCGGATCCCAAACACCTTGTGAGGAGAGTTGTATCATCATTGGGGCATGTGTTGCGTTGTTTGGGGTGTAATACCCTACAATTTTAGCCATGAAGGGCATAAACAGTGGGTCCGAGTATGGCGGTCCCAAAATGGGAAGTTGGAAGTTATACCTAATATGTCCGTGTGTCGCAATGACGCCATCCAAAATTCTCACCACCTCTGAAAATGAAAAGGGGAATCAAGTGTAGATAGACAAAATAGATTGGAAAATAAATGCTAAAATAATGGGAAATGAGGACGTACCATTTGTGCGGGGATAAGAACTTACCTCCGTCGGCGCTCCAAACTGCGCGAAAAGGGGCATGCAAAACAAGTCGAGGTTGCTTATATATGTCCAAAGTGGGCCCATTTTCCTATTCATTTGCGCGTGTTGATTTGGTTGGTATTGAGCTCTGGGACCCACGGTGACGGTTTCTTTACGAGTAGAGTCAAAACGTTCATGACGAGATAGCGATCATGTCTCCACGAGCGGAACATCAACCCGCGAGATCACAGTTAGTTTTCTTAATTTATCGTTTTTACCCCTAAATTTTTTAAATGTTAAAATCTTTGTCGGGGGGTTATTTTTGAAAATGTTAGGTTGAAAAGGTCCATCTAGGGGGCACCTCTTTGGTAGGCTTTGTTTTTAGTCTAAAAGTGTCGTTTTCTGTTTTTATTTTTTTAAGGTATAAAACTGCGTGGGTTTTGGGACACGACCACCGCCTTGAAGCAGGGCGGCGGTCACGTGACCGCCGCCCTGTTCGGCGGCGGTTACAAGCTTGCCACCTTTGAGGCGGCGATTACAAAACCGCCGGCTTTGCTCAGTTTGGTTCCTCCTAGAATGCTAAAGAACACTTGTTTGAAATTGTTTTTGCATTTTTAGCATCTTTATGTGTTTTCGTGATTTTCTAATGTCATTTGGATGCTAACTCGCTCTATTTTGTGTGTTTTTGGGTTTATGCGAAAGTAGCGAGGAGGAGTATGCATTCGATGGATTCGGGAGAGAGAGTGTGGCCCGGCTCCCAGCGAGTGCTAGATGCCCTTTCACGGGATGAGCGAGGACACTCTTCGAGGGGCCGGTATCTGCGTATATCACGCGTCCCACATGTTGCTCCGTCTAATCACATACTTTGTGACTTATTTTCTTCTTGGGATGCTTGATCGAACACTTTTCGATTGCTTGGGAGTCCGAGGTGAGTGGACCATCACTTTGGAGGATGTCTACCGTATTGCAGGGGTCCCGATCATTGGGAGATGACTCACCCTTGAGACAGCGGGTTCACGGGCCTTGATAGCACGGTCGGCTTCTTACATGGGAGATACGGTTATCTCCACTGCTCGAAGAAGGGGGTGAGAGGTCGATCTATCCCTAGCTTTGCCCATCCCCTTGATTCGTCAAAGCTATTATGGGGATCCTTGCCTCGAGATTGATCGGGGACAAGGGAGGAGACACACTACTATATTGTTGGTCCCCCATCATTACACAGATCGAGGGACATGGCCGGATTTACACCTGGGGAGCAGATATACTTGGGACTACCTATCCACGACTTGTCGAGGGGTAGTCCGTTTACGAAGGCAATCTTTGAGCCACCCAACCCTAGTTATGAGTTGGGTTTATGAGCGCTTCATCCCCTATGGCAGAGGTGTAGAGGTGGCAGATCTCGGAGCTGTGAGGGTAGCCAGATGGACAGACATGTCGGTGCTCAGAGCACCTCACCAGCCAGTTGCTTCCCTGACCACCGATGACATGGAGGCCACACCGTATCAGGCCATGGTAGGTTTATGGGGCGAGGAGGCTCTTACTTTGATCTCCTGCTCCACCACAGGGCAGCTTGTTGATAGAGTAGGGCGAGTGGAGATACACCCCTTTGGCCGAGTTCCTCAGCAGTTTGGCCTACCTTACATGGGTATGCTTCCCCCGGTAGTGCCCGATATACTGAGTTAGTTCGAGAGGCCGGGGAGGCCCTAGAGGCCATGGTTGGGCCAGTTGTTACACTGGCATTCCTATTGCGGCCGGAGGATAGTACGTGCCCGAGGGAGAGCCGGTGCTCCTCAGGCACCCTTACTTCCCGGATTGCCGCCAAACTCCCTCGCCACAGCAGCGGTGATGACCATATTGACATAGACTCAAGTCCGAGGAGTTTACGGGGAAGATGGAGGAGGAGACAGAGGCTGAGGTTAGCGAGTCAAGTGGAGAGGAGGACAGTGATCCTGGACATCATACAAGCGAGAGGGTAGAGCGAGGCGCGAGAGGGGTGACTCGGTTTCGGAGGAGCCACTCTCCCGGGGCCATGGTGGAGAGGATGAGTCACATTGCGGGATGCTTTATGTTGCCCGACCACGGAAGAGCGCCTCGGTCAGCGATGATGACATCGTGGCGGAGTGCGATCCTGAGATCCATCCTGGAGGCCCGGCGATCCGAGTAAGTTATCTTCCCTTTGCTTTAAGTTAGGATTGCTTTAATTGCCATCTCTCCTTTTGTTTACACTTGTGTTTATCTCTTGTTTTATTTCTAATTTGTTTTCTCCTTTGTTTGCAGAGACCGATGAGTGGCGAGACTTGATTCGCAGGGTATGCACCGATACCCTGATGATCCTGTGGAGAGGACCCATACTGAGTAGTCATGCAGGGTGCGAGGAGCCCTCGGCCCGGTAGACACACACAGACATCTTTGCCCCCGATCGGCATGTGGCCTTGATGGTATCGACTCTCTCAGTCGGAGCTGGCTGGGTATAGGACAACAAAGCGCTTGATGAGGAGTCATTCTCGTGGGAGACTGCAAGGCTGCCCCTCGGGATCATGAGCCCTCCGTGCACTTAGAGTGCCAGCGTGCGAGTCCTGAGGCGTGAGCGCGCACCTTCGAGAGGGATCACATAGGGATTGAGAAGCCACTATGTTATGCTTATATGCTTTTAGAATGTATGCAATGGAGAAAAAATGATACAAATGTTTACTTTCTTTTTGTATTTCGTTGATCTTTGATATATGATAATGTAGATACTGATGTGATTACTGAATTTTTAGTTTCTTTAAGCAATTTTTATACTTCATATTTGTTTTGTGCAACGTGGTGAAGATAAGCCGGTATGATGAGAAGATAAACTTTCCCCTTCTAACTCCATGCAACTAGTATGATGCGAGGATCGTCATCGAGAGCTAGAAAGGGCACAAATTATTGAAATATGTTGAAATGATAGTGATGAAAGATAGATAAAGCTTTGGTGGATTAGGATGCTACAAGCCTACTCTACTCGAGTGACTCCATAGTTTGGGATGCAACTTGCTTTGTGGTTTATCTAGACTTAGATCCGTAGATGGCCACATGGTAGAAAAAATCTGGGTTTTAGGATTTTTAACTCTCTTGGAATTTTGAACATCTGATTCATTTGTTTTTGACTCAAGACTTCAATATTTGAATTGTTTGTTTATGACCTTTAACATTTGTTTGTCAAGAGGACCCCCTACACCTTGCCCCATGCTACTAGTAAGAAGCGTGGTTTTACCACCGTGGGCGAGGTATAGGCGAGTAAGGGCATTTCCATCCTTTCCCAACCCTACGTCACTAGTAAGAGACCTTGAAGCTCATCACCAAAGGTTGGTGGGGCAAGGAAATGTGTAAAATTAAAATTTTCATTTGATATATATTTGACTTGTTTACTTGAGCAAAATGTCGGTGTGTTCTTATTTCCAAAAGAGATATACGTACGGGATATATGTGACACGATGAAGCTTCTAGAACAAACCATAGGCAAGACACCTATCCTAGGAAGAAACCAAGAAGTGAGAACAAACCCGAGACCTTGGTATGGTTATCGTTAAGACTTTTCATATCTAACTTTATTTGATGAAATGATTCCGAAATAGTTGATGATATCATGGAAATGGAGAAGTATGATTTAGATTTTTTTACGCCAATACCATCAGAAGTTTGTAATGAATTGCTTTGAGAATAAATTCCTTGATCACAAAATTGTACGAAACAAGCGGACAAAATGATCCTAACTAAATGAAGATGCAATGTAGATATAGCTATACAAGTAATGCTAGTTGCCTATGCATAGAATCATTTAAGGTGTAGGGAATTGACTGTTTCACCAAATTCCTCACCTTCTAGTGTACATAAGAGATATGCACCATTTCCATAGTCCTTCATGACTCGGTATGGGCCCAACCATTTGGTGGAACTTCCTTCCTTCGCCGTTCTTTTTGTCGATCCCAGTATACAGCCTTAGAACTAGATCACCTTCATATATGTCTCACTCATAGACCTTCTTGTTATAATGCCGGCACATCCGATCAAAGATAGACTTTCTGCATGCCGCTACTTAGCATCTAACCTAGCTTCATCTAGGCTTTCTAGCTGGGAGAGACGTGCTTCTCTATAAGCCTCTTCATCCGAATCCCTTGTAATGAGATACGAGACCAGGTATTTGACCTCAAGTGGGAGAAGCGCTACCACGAATACCAACGAGAAAGGAGTCAAGCTCCTGTTGGTGTTCTTATTAAGGTTCGGTGGGCCCATAAGGTTTGGATATAACTTCAAATGCCAATCTCTTTTGTTTTCTTTCACCGTTTTAAGGAGAATGGATTTTAATGTTTGTTTGTCGCTTTGCTTTGTCCGTTGGCTTGAGGGTAATACAAGGAGGCCATATGATGGCCTATTTTAAATTTATTGCACAATTCGTGAACTTTGGCACTCTTAAAAGAAGTCCCATTATCTAAGATAATGATTTGATGGACAAGTACTCTACAAATGATTTGGTTCAAAATGAAATTGGCGATTACAGGAACCCGATACATGTAGTAAGAGGCATAGCCTCTACCCACTTAGTAAAATATTCGGTGGCCATGATTATAAAATAATGGTCGCTATCTACATGGATGAGGAGAGAATTTCCCTATCAAATCTAGGCCCCACGTAGAAAAGGGCCATGGAGTAGCAATTAGTTGCAGAGCTTGTCTTGGCATGTGGATCTCATGGGAGAATTCTTGGCACTTATGACACCTTCGTACAAACTCTAATGCGTCGTGTTCTAGAGTAGGCCAAAAAATAGCCCATCCGATGTATTTTACGAGTGGTGGCATGACCACGCTGAAGTGGCCTCCACATATTCCACTTTGTGAGATTCGTGGAGAATCTTCTTGGATTATTCTATGTCGACACATCTTAGAAGCATTCCATCGAGCGCTTTTGATAGAGCACTTGCTACATGATGACGTATTTAGCTATGATAATGCGTAACCACCTTCTTCATTGCGGTGTAGCACCTTCCGGATACGTATGGTCCATGATATAATTAATGATATCAATGTACCAAGGACACTCAGAGATAGAAGGTTGGGTTTCGATGTAGTATATGCACTCATCGGGAAAGTCTAGATTTACTAGATCACCTCCGTCTAATGGATTATCATCTAACCAATCTGCGATGATTTGTCCCTTAACGAACTTCTGATTTATGAATGTTAATTCAAATTCACCCATTAAGGTTATAAAGCGCCCAGGCTTTTTAGACAAGGACCCTTGCGTGAGGAAAGTTTGTAAATGGTTTGTTTTTACAATAACCCTTGTTTCTTTATTTAGCATGTAATGTCTTAAGCGTTTGGTTGCAAAAAAATTATGGCAAGGCATTCTCGTTACTGCTTGTGTATAACACGTTTCATAGTCGAAGCAACGTTCGGATAATGAAATATATCATGCGTTCTCTCTTGTCATTGTCTTCTTGAGCCAGCATATGAGGCTAGCGAGACATTGGTAGCTCGCGAATATAAAATTAACGGCGATCGACTTAGGTGGCATTAGCGTAGGTGGTGATAACAAAAACGCTTAGCTGCATTGAAAGCTTCATTGCGGTCTTCGGTCCAATCAATACTTATAATCTTTCTTGATTAAATTGTTGATTGGATGAATGGCAAAACTTAAGTCCGGGATGAATCTCCGAATTGCACCAAGTTTTCTCGAGAAATGACCGATTCGATTCATCCGAAGGTGGCACCATTTGAGAGAACACCTTAATTTTGGTTGGGTCAACATCAATCCCGCGTGACGATATAATGTAACCTAGGATCTTCCCCCTGTTACACCAAAGACGCATTTTTCTGGATTTAGCATGACTCGTATTCTATTAGACATGAGAGAATGACGCGAAGCATTCTGGATGGTCGCAACGCTTCTTGGCCTTGGCGGCAAGTCATCTACATAGGATTCCATGATTTTGTGAATAAGATCATGAAATATGTATGCCATTACCCGCTAGTATGTAGCGCTGACGTTCTTGAGCCCGAATGGCATAACAACATAGCAATAGGTTCCCGAGGATTTATAAACGTGGTTTTAGCTTGGTCTTGTTTGGATATTCTGATTTGATTGTATCCCGAGAATCCATCCATGAGAGACAAAAGCTCAAATCCAGCTGTTGCATCAAAAATGACGTCTATGGATGGTAATGGGAAGTCATCCTTAGGACACGCCTTGTTAATGTCTCGGAAGTCTATGCATCCTTTTTGAGAACGGGTACGATATTAGATACCCACCGAGAGTAATCGACTGGTTTGATGAATCCTACTTGGAGGAGTTTTATTACCTCCTCTTTCAGCATGAGAGCTACCTGTTATCACTGAATCACAAGCACCCATGTGCTTATACAAGTGTCTATATACTTGAACTCACGGTGTGATTGGATAACATGGGTACCATCTCCAAGTTGTGGGACTTGCTACTTGAGATAGACCTCCGAGAAAGTCTGGTTCTTGCTCTAAACTACACCCACAATCTACTCTAATGCGGGATAAGCTAAGCTGTTCTAATCTAAATTTCGAGGGACCAGGAGAGAGAATACATAAAATGAAAGCCTACACTAAAGCGGTGATACACCGAAAAGGAGGGTGTGAGAGTAATCTCCAAATGTGTGAAATACGAGGCAAAGTGCACACTAGAAGAGGTGATGACAATTCACCATAATCTAGCAAAATGCATTCACAACAATATTCCAAGCATACACAATGTTAATGTAATGAATCCCTACTGAGAACATAATAAATAGACACAATATTCTTATAGAAAGATTAAAGGGAAGCGAAAAGAATGCAAGAAAACACGACGTGGGAAGATACATCCACAAACCGGTATTTTATTGCTTCATGATATACTGCATTCAATCTATTACAAGATAAGGGCACGGATCACCATGCAGGAGTCCACTACTGAGGGCTCACTGCACACATGCGGGCTTCATGAAGAAATTTTGGCGAGCTTTGTTACCCAAAAACTCTCCCTTTTCAATGAGCCCAACACTCCAATTTATAGAAAAATGAGAAGGAAAGAGAAGGGAAAATGGAAATCCCGAAATCTGTCCTTGACCACTGTAAGAGGCATTAAATTGAGTGAAATGATTGTATATTGCTTGCGAAAGTATCCCCATCTTGTCCCATGTGCTACATAAGAGAGAAAGAATGATGACCATACCTCTTAATTGCACTCCCAACTACCAAATAAAACATTGTTACAACCCGGCCACGTTTTCTTAAAAAAATCAATCAATTTCTAATCAAATCTAGAATTTCTTGATTGCTTTGTGCATCGGTCTCGGAACCATGATTCCAACGGTACTAATTTTGTGCGATTTCGTTGAGAAATGCAAAAGTTATGGCCTTCGAGTGTGGCAGCTATTTTGGAGTCCAGCAGCGAGCGTTTTCCGTCATTTGACGGGAAAGAGCATTAAGCGTGGAGCCGAAAACGTTTCCTTCATTTAAATATATCTACCCTCATTAAAAATAATAAATCCAGTTTTTTTGGCGTAGAGGACATCGTGCGCGTGTTCGAGAAGTCCAATTTTATGAAAATCGGAGCTGGAGTCAAAAGTTATGGCGTTTGAAGTTCCACGGGTCAAACGCGTTGACTTTTCTTCTCGCCTTACCACTTGACTTTTCGCATCCCATGCGTCCTTTGTCCCAAATGTCCCAGTCTTTGCGTGGGACAAATTCTTCCGAACCGCCCGAAATGGGCTTCCATGTCCCCTTTATGCAGCCGGTGACACGTGGCGTGATCGATTGGCTTTTCGGCTTTTTCCATTTATCCGCGTCCACGCGTCCCTTTGTCCCACTTGCGCCCTGATCTTTGGAGTTCCTGTCCAGCCCGATCCGATCCGATTCGCGCCTTTGTCCCAACTGTCCCGATTGTTTGGGACAAATTTTCCCGATTCGCCGGATTCGGTGGTTCGCGCCCTTTGTCCCAATTGTCCTGGGACATGTCTTTTAGTCTTTTCGGCCGACTTGCGTCCTCCGCGTACTAAGCGCCAGATGTCCCCATGCACTGTTTCAACAGTTAGTCAATTTTTTCCATTTTTTCGGCCGTTCGATTTCCCGCGTCATGCGTCCCTTTGTCCCACTTGTCCCCGAATCTTGCGGTGAGATCGCTTTAGCGGCCTTTTCGGTAGGATTCGCGCCCAGATGTCCCAACTGTCCCAAGGACCGCCTGGACTAGGACTTAGCCATTTTTCGTGATTTTCTGGCCCGAGCTTGTTTTTGTAATTTTTACATTTTCTCGAACTTGCTCTCTTAACATCCGGACTCAATATAATTGCTTGGGACTAAAGAATTTGATGCATGTTATCAAAATTACCTTGAGGGGTGAATTTTGGATAACACTACCTTGGTTTCATTGGTCTCGACTTTTGTTTAATTTTCTTTGCATTTGATTTAGTGATGAGGTTATGCACCGCATGTGTGGTGTAACCCTGTCATTTATTTATAATTAAATGCAAAAGCCTTCTGATGTTCCTTGAGGATTCGAGTGTGTATTTCTACTTCTGATGGAGTTAACGAGGATCCTAACTTCAATATCCATGGTTCATCTTCCGTTCCGATGTTAATATCAATTGTTTCTTCGATTAAAGAAGTGTTACCTTCTTCAAACTCAGGGGGGGCTGGAGGTAGTTCCAGGTCATCTCCATTCTCGACTGTGTATATGCTGAGTTCCTTTTGTGGGGGAAGCTCTATCATGGGATTCCCGAAGTAGGAAGATGAATGTGGGATTAAAGATAAATCTATCACATGATGGGTGAGATGTAATGCCACATAGGTGTTTAAGTAATCAAGAGTGATTGTATCACTATCAATGTGGTTTAGGATAGTAGATTTGTTCTCGTCTCTTCTCGTTAAAAGAGGGTTTTACATTGCTTTCACCAACGATTCGATGTACAAAGGGACACCATGAAATGGGTGTCCTCCAACTTTATTTGGAGTGAAGCGTGATGCCGAGGTTGCTTTATTGAATCGCAAGAAGATTTTGTTCTCGTGGGATTGCTTGATTGATATGAAGTCAAACTCCTTGCTTAAATTCAATACATTTGCTTTGTAGAGTTGTAAGTGCTCGGCTTTGGTTTCATACACCTTAGAGACTTGGTTTCTTACCCGATGCGAGTCTCCTAACACCCTGATGTTATTAACACCGATCCTCTTAGCTAAGATGAGGCCAAGGAGGAGGGCTTCGTACTCAGCGTCGTTGTTTGTACATTTGAAATTTAGTTTAAAGGAAAATGGTAGGACTTTTCCCTCGGGAGAAGTAAAGATTACACCTGCCCCAGCTCCATAATGACATCTAGCTCCATCGAAATGGAGAGTCCAATACTTAGCTGGGAATATGGGTGTTGGGATATTTGTTGTGTTAACATCCTCTACCTCTACCATGCAGAGATCTACTGCTGGAAGAGAACCAACACCTAGGGTGTATCCCATGCCTACAGAATCAAATGGTAGGAACATTGGTAGATCCTGTTCTAGCAATTCAACAATTTTTCTGCGGTAGTTCCCAATGATCTGTTTCTAAATTTTAGCCTCATCCTTGAGGGCTGGGATCATCTTGACTAGGCTCATAGTTTCAAGATCTATTATAGGTACCAACTTTTCCTCCGATTTTGCGTTGGTGGGTTTATTAAGTTTGTTTGTTGGGAGTTCAAACTCGAGTGAACGCTAGTCTTCTCTTTAAGTCGCCAAGTGTATATCGAATGGTTTTGGATCACCTTTGGCTATGAATATCTTTCCCAAGTGTAAAAACCTTACTTCACGAAATAACGTAGAAGGGATTGCCTTCAATACGGTGTATCCATGGTCAGGTGAGGACCATATTATAGTTAGTTTCCGATCTATAATATAAAACTCGATCAAGATTGTTTTGGTTCCTAAGGTGACCGGTAGTATTATAGTCCCAATTGAAGTGGCTTTAAGGTTGTCATAGCCTCTTAGTCTATTTCGAGTTGTGGAACAATTTGTTTCTCCATACCCTAGCTTTTGAAGGAAAGAGAAGGGGACTATGTTAACTGCCGCCCCATCGTCAACCATTGCACGTTTCACATAGTTGTTATAAACCCATACTTGTAAATGTAAGGTTGGATCACCTCTGCGGGCAATCTCAGCATCTGTGGGCATTTTGTCTATTTCGAATATAAACTCGGTATCTCTATCCGGCTGTCCCGGAGGATGGATATCAAAGTCTATATGGTTTACCTGTGTTTCGGGAGGTGGAGTGATGTTAATTAAATGACCTAAGCCTAATGCCTCTAAAAGAGCAGCCCTGTGGGTAGGGGAGTTCTTCAATAAATCCAAAAAGGAGATGTGCGAGAAGGTTTTTGTTAGATCATTAATTAAATCGTAAGCACCCACGAGTTTTATTAATACTTGTTGGATATTGTCTGTCTCTAGCGGGTAGCTTGGACTTAGCTGAGAGGAATACTCTCGTGTCCTTGTTACAGCTTCTACGGGTAGTTCGGCGTCTAACTCCACTAAACCGACTATCTTAGGTCGTGGTTGACTTCCTAATTGTGGCGCAACTAATGGATTTAGTGAAGTTGAGGCTTCATGATCATTGTTTCCTGTAATTACACCCTTATTTGTCCCATTCAGATTTAACTTGTTATTGTTGTGATTTGGGAGCGGATCATTGAAGATCTTGAGGGGTGCATTTTGAGGGAAACTGCCCCTATAAAAGTATTTGGTGTTGGTGATGTATGATCTGCCAAGAACATATCTATGAAAAGTTGTCTTTGTTCCTCTGAAAACGTTGCATGAATTTATTGTAGTCACGGCACATTCTAGTGTCATGGCCTCGAATTTTGTGGAAACCACAATACGAGTTAGGATTGTAATTCCTAGTTTGTTGGCTTGGTGTATATTGTGGCCCAAAACTCTGATCAAACCGTTGCCTATTAGGATTAAAGTTTTGCATTTGCTATTTTTGGTTTTGGTTTTGGTTTTGATATCCAGTTGAGTTTTGGCTTGGACCCTATGTAGGGTTTCTCTGTTGTTGTTGTTGTTGTTGTGGATGATTAAAATCCACTGCATTGATTTTTGGAGTAAAGTTGTTGCTTCGTTGGTTGTTTATCAGCGGTGAAGTATTCACAACATTTACCTTTTTAACCTGATCGGTTACTCCATCTGTTATCACTCCGCGATTTCTATTAAGGATTTTAGGTCCTTGATTGACGCTTGTGGTAGTAGGATAAGCCATAGTATTCTGGTTGGAGGTGATTAACCTCCCGTTTGCTCCATATGTCTTGCGACCACTATCAATTGCCGCTTGATCTATTCGGAGAGCACTCTCAAGTACTTCATCATAAGTTCTTAGTGGGAACTTCTGGACTTCTTCCTTTACTTCTCTGCTGAGAGAATGAAGGAATAAATCGCATAGTTCCATTTGGTCCATGTTTGGAGCACTTGCTAAAGAATAAAGAATTGTACGCCACCTCTGGATGAAATGAGCAATAGATTCATTGTGTTCTTGCTTAATGTGCAAGAATTCCCTGATTCCTGTTCTTAATAGTTTGTTCATGTCAAATGCCTTAATGAACTCTGAAATGAGTTGTTTAAATGAATGGATGGAAGCCTCAGGTATTCTATAATACCAATCGAGAGCGATGCCTTCCAAGGTTTTGGGGAATATTTTAGCAACAACCCCATCCCAAGGGAGTAATTCTCGAATGGCTGTGGCGTAAGCCTTGATATGTGCATTCGGATCTCCCTCTCCTTTGTATTTGGGCAAATCGGGAAGGGGTCTTGGAAGCATGACGCTTCGTATGGTGAAATCTAAGGGCTCTTTCAAATATTCTGAGTAAGTCCCTATCGCGTAGGTTTTGACCATTGATGGTGCTTGCTGAGGGAGTGGCGGTGGAATGGGTTGTTGATATGGCGTAGCGTATGCACCTGGTAGGGGCATAAGGAAACCCCAATGGTTGAGTAAAAATTCTAGGAGAGGAGAACATGTCTCCTTGTGGTGATTTGGAGTATATCTTTAAGTATGAAGGGGTACTGTCTAGGAATGGATTATTCTGTACTAGGCCGGGAGGTATCGAGAGGTGTTAGAAATGGCGGTTCTTGTTGGCATTTGTTGTGAATACTGAGGAGTCATGCCCAACGTGCCTATCCCTATGAGGAGGTCTACTTGGCTAGGATGGTGGGGAGAAGTAGGATTTCCTGTCTGCATGGGTTGAGAATGGTGATTTACTTGAGCCGTTCTAACCCCTAACCTTTTTCTACTAAGGTCAAAATGACCTCGTTTGGTGAAGTCACGATATTTTGCCTTAGTGGTATTTGTTGTGTATCTTGATGTTGTATGTGATATCCTGCTATGAATTGATCACTGCCCTGCCAAGTATCCCCGAGGGCATTTCCTATATGACGTGGCATGGAGGTATTTTCTTGAAAAGAGACCTCGGGTTGTGTTTGTAAACCTCCTATAGGTGGGTACATACTTCGAGAGCGTTGTTCATTCCTGGCATAACGTACCGAATGTTCATCATCTAAAACTAGGTATGGGTCATTTTGTCTACTAATTTGTGGTCTAAGCAGTACCTGAGGAGACAAACCAGATTCTCCTGTGAATGTCATATTGTTTGAGCCTGAAGGCTCTGTTTGTTGTGTTTGAGTGAGCTGATCCAACTCCTTGGTTTGGAAAGATGAGCTATATCTGACCCTTGGAGTTTGTGTTGACAACTGGTTAGTTGAGTAGTTGTCACCCCATACTGAGAGCGAGGGTGATGATTGTCTATTCAGTTGAGTGTAGTATGCCTCAAGACCTAAGAGAGGCCTACCATATGCATCGAATCCTGACATATTCGGGGTATATGAATACCCGCAGAATAATGGGAAGGAGCGAAGGTGATGGTGAAAGCTGATGAGGTGGTAAAGACGAAAAAGTCATTTAATTTGAAAGAACAAGTAGAAATTTGACTCAACCGAGAAGTAGAAAGGTTCACGTTGGGTTCACCAATTTTGTTATGCGATGGAAAAAGTGACAAGCAAGCGTGGAATCTACAAGTAACTCTTCCTCGCACCCGACCTCCCGAGGTCTTTGAGATAACCAAAGTGGGGATGGAAAACGTGTGGGATGCGGACAAACTAGTTAGGCAACTGATGTCTTCAACACGCACTAGTGGAAACTGCGAATCTAAGGCAAAGAAGGCCCTCCTAACCTAAACTGGTGGTGTGATAGATCGATCGCGAGGATGATGCTCAGAAGGCTCCAATCAATATCAAGCTCGGCATGATTCGGTCTATGGGTTGTGGGATACGTGGAAAATGACTGGGATAGTTTCATGTATATCTCTGCATGGGTCATAAGGTGGATGATGGATACAATGGACTCTATGGCCATTTTTCTGGTCTAGTCCAGAACTCCTTAGCTTTATTAGCTGCTACGTCTAACAAGGATAACTGTTCGATTATAATAGGTGGAAGTGGAGTGGATCTGAATACTAATGTGCGTAGGCCGGCATCTATGTCTGATTCACTTATGGATTCGTTGGGTTGCGGGATTTGTGGATCGCAACCGTAGACTCGTGGTTGTTACGGAGCTGCTATGGTCATGTGCGGAATCAGTCCCTAATCCCTAGTATCCAGTAATCGTATGCTTTCTCAGCCTCTATATTTAGAATTAATAGTTGTGCGATCTTCTCAGAGTATCTCACAGGCGTTCGTGCAACTTGAATTCTTAAGCTAGTATCTATGTCTGTGAGAGTATCTCCTGCGTCTGACTGTGGGACCAAAGGGTCACAACCGAATGTTTGCTCTCTTTCAAGCCCTTCTACAAAGTCATGTGGATATATACCTAGGGTAATCTGTAGTTTGGTTGATTTGACCAAAACGTGTGCGCTTGGTCGTCTTCTATGTTTAACTCGTGTAACCTGGAGCTGATTTGTTGTAAGTCTGTTGTTGTTCGGAAGACTTAGATCCTAAGTTTCGATCTATATCGATTATTGCTTTGTGACGAGATTGGGTTGGGGCACGATTGGCTCAAAAACGTATTCTCTGGGCTCTCTAGGTCCCGTGATTGTCATACTGAAAAGGAAGTTATACAAATCTAACTAATGACGTAATAATCTAATTGTGAAAGACATGTCTATGTATATTCCTAAATCGATAATTTATTGATAAACTACTGAATGCAATTTTAAAGAACAATTATCTAATATATCTAAAATTGACAACTAAACTAATAGCGAAGTAAAACAAACAAAGTAACCAAGTATAGCTACTTGTCTCATGCAACCGATAAGTCTATTCTAAATAATGAAATAACCGATCTAGTTTATTTGCAAGATTGTCGATCCTACCTCAGAAGTGAGGAATGAATCATAGTTTCTAAACTATCAATCCCCACAAACTTCCCAAAGCAATATCGAAAGTAAAATTAACTAAAGTGAAATGATTGACTACTCTATTTGATATGCTTCTAACTAGAACTTTGAAAGCTATAACACGGATTATGCGAATGCTGGAAAATCCGATAGTGTGTGTGGCTTTGTCCCCTCGGGTGATCTCCTCGTTCTTTCGTGCTCACGTGGATCCGAAAAGCGTGTAATGTTAGCATCATAGAATTAGATATTTGGAACAAAGGCAACTTAGGATGCAGACTGAATAGAATGTGAGTAGGAGAGGGATAACGCAAGAGTACAGAGCTTGGCTTATGCAATTCCTAGCGGGATTTATTGCGAGTCATGCAACATGAAACATCTAGAACCTAAAACTATCCTGTTTGAAGAACAAAACCTGCAACTTTAATGGCTTCCTATTGAATTCAAGCTATCTTATTCCAATTGGTTTGGATGAAGTGATAACAGCACTTGCACAAGATGGATATGTGGCTTCCTAACAGCAAAACAACACTAACTAGGCATGCAATGAATGAAACTATGAATTCTAAGCAAAAGAAGAACTGAAATACTGAAATGAGAAATTGAGAGGCAAATTTGAGGGGCCATTTGCTTGAGCACAAGCCAACTATTTATAGCATTTGCATTTACCCAAGGTAAAAACCAAATTGATCTCTTAAACTATAAACAATGGCAAAACACTATTCCGGGAACCGTAATCATTAATGAAGCCCAAGGTGGTGAAAAAGCTGTAAACGTTGAAATTACATGAATTGCGTTAAAAAGAGCATTCTCGGAAAACATGTGAAGGACCGCCGCCTAAGCAGGGTGGTGGTTACAGACCGCCGCCTTGTCAGGGGGCGGTCACGAGACCGTCGCCCGCAGGGCGGCGGTTTCGTAACTAAAGAGAAAAAAGCAAAGAAAAGAGGGGAAAATACAAAAATAAAGCACGCAAGGGCTAAGTGGGGCATACAGGATGTTAACGCATACTTGGGGAGCTTTTCGATCCCGAACACCTTGCGAGGAGACTCAGTATCATCATTGGGGCACGTGTTACGTTGTTCCTAAGAAGGCAAAGATACCCTACAATTTTGGGTACGTACGAGTCCACATGGAGCCCATTTGATAATTGATTAAATAAAGGTGAGTAAATAGATGGAATTTACTCAAATTTAGGAAAGAGAAAGACGAGAGGGGAAGTTGCATGAATGCGCGGTGACGGAGAGGGGTTACACCCAAAAATAGGTGTCTACAATTCCTTCTTATTATTATCGTGTTTTATGTTCGATTTTAATTCTTTATGTCCGAGTTATAGCTATGTTCCAATACGCAAAAATTTCCATGCACTTGGAATATGCTGGAATGAGACTTTGTAAGACATTTTTTTGTAACCTACCATCATTTAAATAAGATGCACCCTTGTTGTGATTACCCTCATATATTTTCTAATAAAGTGGAAAATGTCATGACTGCCTTCGATTTTTCATCATCCTTCATCGCCAATTCTTACAAGGCTTATATATTTCATGTATTTCAACTCATAGGCCTCCATACTATGTATACAATACATTGTGAAAGCATTTCCGAGCATTGTATACATTATGAACTGAGATTGAGAAAGCTTATAGAGATCTTTAAGATCTTTCCATTCCACCCACTTACCAAATATGTACAAGTCATGACATATTTTAATTCTTTTCTCGAACCGGAGGAGGGCGGAGCAACCTCTTGTCAAGGCAATGATCTTGTCACGAAATCAATTTATTAAGATCTATTCATTTGGATTTTCTCGTAACTTTTATTTGCTTATTTAATTTTCAAAATACACCTATTTTGTCGTTATAGATCTACTCAAATATCTGATGATATGGGCTTTTGCAGCTCTAGGATGTGGCATTGAAATTTTGTTGCTTTCTTTTCGTTTAGCTTAATTATTTTTTTACTTGAAGTTGTTCCTTATGTTTGAGATGTTTTTTTATAGGCCTAGATAAACTTTTTTCCTCCTGCAAGAATATACATCCAATGTTTGAAGATTTGGCTTTTCAAAGATGGATAAACTTCCATTTTTTAGAAGCTCAAAATTGAAGACTCGAGCTCTTACAAAATTGTTGTGGTTTCATTTGTTAAGATCTATTCATTTGGAGTTTCTCTTAGCTTTTATTTGCTTATTTTATTTTCAAAATACACCTATTTTGTCATTATAGATCTACTCCAATATTTGTTGATATGGGATTTTGAAGTTGTGGGATGTGGCATTGAAATTTTGTTGCTTTCTTTTCGTTTAGCTTAATTATTTTTTTACTTGAAGTTGTTCCTTATGTTTGAGATGCTTTCTTTTGGAGTTGTGGTTCCTGTTTGTTTGAGGTAACAGAGGAGAAGGTCGATTGCCACTTGACTGGGAAACAAGATCTCACATTGCCCTTGATACAGCTAGAGGCATTGAATATCTACATAGTAGTGGAAGCCAAATATCTCACGGGAACATTAAGTCTTCCAACATTCTCCTTACCAAGGACTAGAATCCTGAACCCACAATGATAAAGCTTGATGAGAAAATTTCTCACTCTTTTATTGCTCAACCTCAGGATGTTGCAGAGCTGCTCATTTTATTTCATTATTCAGGTTATACGCAGGTTACCGAATATTCTTTTCAGTTTTTCCCCTTTCCTCCTAAATCCATTTCATTCCTTTGTTTCATATTTTTAGGTAAGGGAAGTATATTGTAAGGCTTCGAGACCTTTGTGGCCACTGTCCTAAAGAAGCTACATTTTTCAAACTACTGGTGTCTGTTAGGTCTATTGCTTGTAACAAAATTTCAAGGAGACTTCGGTTATGTTAGTTAGTGCTCTGTTTTAGCTTCCACTTGGGCTTCACTCATACTTTGTTTTGTATACATGTTTGGTTTGCAATTTTGATAGTAGTTCCAACTGTGTTTTTGTACTTTTTAGTGTATTTATGAAACACAAACACCGCAAATTTAAGAGGATTTTTGATGCATGATGTAAGCATGGTAGAATCTACTGGCAAGCATCAAATTGTGCTATTTCAGTTTGGAAGGTTTAAACTTTACTTGACTTACACTGCATTCTTGAAATATGTGGGTAAACATCTCAAGTAGGAGACATTGAACATGGAGTTAATGGATTATGATTCATGTTTTTTAGAGTTTTTCTTTAGGATTAAACCAAATTGAGCATGGGTTGATTATTTTGAGAACGAGTATGTTGGATTTTTTAGTTGATTGGTGCACCCATCCATATAAATTGTGGCAAGGTAAAATATGAGAGGATATTTTTGTTGGTTGGGCCTGGGTAGAATAGTAAGTTCTAGGTGCTTAACGTGAATAGTATTTGGTTCAAATTCTTATTCATCATGTTAGGGTAGACCTCGCCTTCAATACAAGCATGTGGCAAAATTGATGGAATAGATACCTTGGCATCTAAAGCTGAGGAATGATACTATGTGTGTGGTGTAGCCCACCACTATGTACCCATTATCCAAGTGACAATGACTTGAAGGGACCAAGCTTGAGGGATTTTATACCAGTGTCTTGTGTGCCACCAAAAGATGAATGCTAAATTATACCCTTGCTTGTCATATGGCTCACATTAATTATCAACCCATAATCTACTTCCTCGATACCTTTCCATAGCTTCCCTTTTCCGCATCCTCCATTACTTGCCAATAAATCCTATCAACATTCCCATTGCACCCCTCGATGCTCAGAAACCCTATAATCCCTTACGTCGTCCACATTGCACGCTCCATCGCACAATTGCTAGTAGATATTAGTCCAAACAAATGTGAATGCAAATTTACAGATCTAAAGAATTGGGATTTGGGTTCTACTTTTGGAAAATGTTGAGAAAATATTCGGTTCACTACTTACTTTTTAATCCGGTTTGCTATTTTTTCGTTGGTTCACTTATTCACGGGACGTGTCTCTTGCGGATATAGCAATAATTCTTGCACGGACATGCCCCACTCTTTTGATTTTTCTTTCATTTCACGAGAATTTCAAAAGCCATAAATTTATCATACCTTAGGTAAACAATGTTACCTAATAAAAGTATTGACACGGTGATGCAATCGAATATTTTTGAACGACATCAAGTAATTATGAAAAAAGTAAAGTAAAACACATGAGCTGTATGCAAGTGGTCATTAGTGGTGGGACCCTGCTAATGCCGTCAAGTAACATCACGAGGATTCACGAGTATGACCACTCAACTTTTTTCCCGTCAGAATCCCGTCCGTAGCCAGCCGTAAATACCAAATACAATATTTATTTAGTGTGGCCGGTGAGTGTCACAGTTCACTTAAATACTTAAATATACATTTTTAAACTATTAAAAATGCCAGCTGTAATTTTGACGTGACATGGATAGTGGGCTA
Source organism: Taxus wallichiana var. yunnanensis (assembly GCA_018340775.1). Taxonomy (NCBI): domain Eukaryota; kingdom Viridiplantae; phylum Streptophyta; class Pinopsida; order Cupressales; family Taxaceae; genus Taxus; species Taxus wallichiana. The sequence goes on from CM031241.1 coordinate 231,077,965, forward strand.
AGTTTTGTTGCAGATGCTTTCCAGCTCACTCTTTCCTTCATGTGCGCAGGGATGAATGGAGACATGAAAAATACCAATACAATTCGTATATTTTTCATGCACATCAAATAATTGGTAATGAGAATCAAATCTAGGTACGCTACTTTAAACAAAGTCATTTTTAATTAAAGAATATTGTTTTCACTTCATAGCTTTAATTGACACATACTTGGTGAATTGGACAATTTTTCTACACTAATTCCAATTGTACATGTTAGGACCCACTAAATTATTTCAACATGTAAGTGATATTTAATTTACTACTTTTTACTATTGGAACTGGTCTTTATATTAAATTAAAATAAAGAGAGTTATATTAGTAGGGGCGATTAGAAAACTCACCGTCCCACAAAATGTCATGAGGGCAACAACAAAATAGAAAACGTCGCATGGGCTACATCAAAATACTCAGAGGGTCAACGAGAAGTACATGAAACAAATCACACCAACGAGAATCAAGCACATGCCGCAACACCGGAGGAGGACCCACCAACGGCTACCCTCCACTTAATTTGCACCTATGTATGGTGCCCCTCCCGCCATGGTTCCTATGGACCACTCCACATGCTCAACCCGGAATCCTGACGCACGCTAGAAACCGTGGTGGTGGGGACCACACAAGCGAGTGTCTGTTGACGTGTATGGGGGAGGAAGATTGATTGACGTGGAGGAAGTGACCTGGACGCCAGTTGTTTGATTTTGAATTATTAATGTTTGTGCCACCGCTCCCCTCGCACCAATGAATCATACCCCCTCCTTTGAATCATTTCCAATCTTGCATCAAGAAACAAGGAGAGGGAAGCCCAAAATGAAACCAGATAACGAGGCCAGGGAAAGAACAAGACCACAGTGGAAACCCTGCGTTTGTGTTTTTGAGGAAGAAGCCGAAGGGAGGAAGGAGTCCGTCACTGAAGGGAGTCATCATTATATTGTTTGCGGGTGGAGGAGTTCATTGCAGAGGACGGCGTTTCTATGTTTCTCTCCATTCTACCGTAAGTTTCAAATCCCCTATCCCATCTACTAGTGTTCATATCATTTCGTAGATTCATGGTTTCATATCATTCCGTATTATATATATCGCCTTTCTTCAAAATAAGGAATACAAGTTGCGTAATGGAGTTATTTTGTGTATTACTTCCATATCGCGTGTTTGTATTACTTTCGTGGTTTTTTGCTTTGGCTCATCAACAGAGATTACGGTGTTTTATGTTTATGGAGATTCGGCTTTGATGCAGTCAACAAGTGAGCTTCCTCTGCGAAATGTTTGAAAAAATGATTTCTGCCTGCATGTTAAATTAGCACCTAATTATACTGTGAATAGTCAAGTTAGAATAAGTTTGATGAGCCAGTGATGTGGTTCGAACCCGTAACTAGCAAGTAGTCCCTTAGTTAACTCTCTTCTTAAACTTAGAAAACTTGGCCTTTGTCCACTCCATATTGAATTGTGTTCACAACCCAAGCTGCCCATAAAATTTTACTTAGATCCTAGTGTGTTTTGTACTTATCATACAAGTTACATTCTCATACTCTAGCAACATATGCAAAAAAAACACCCATGTGGAGAAAAACATAAGTTACAACTTAAGGATACTTGAATATTGATAATGCCAAACTAGTGCCTACAAAGGCACTTGAATACACACATATTGAGTGAAACAACTAATATTTCTTAACCATAACCCATATTTTTTATCACTTGACTACAAGATATATATTCTATTAGTTTCTCCCCCAATGTATATGGCATACTGTAATTTTAGATCAAACTACAAGCCAAAGTAACATAATAACCTTCTTCGTTCATTCAATTCAATCAAAAAATGCATACATATAGGGAGATGAGCTCCTATAATTAAGGATTCCATAATGACATCCTAAAACTTATCACTTGACATAGACAAGTTGTTGAACCAACTCAACAAAAATCCCTATTTATCTCTCCAATATTATTTATGTAAGTTGTTTAAACAAACCAAACAACTTACACAATACATTATAATAAACCCACATAAATATATTATGGATCACTAATAAGTTAATTTCTCACATTCACCCCCTTAGTATGAACATGGGAGTAAGTACACCACTAGTGTTGGAAACAAAAAGCATTTCCTTACTAGATAGAGATAGGTTCACTAGAAACCCTACACTTTGTGTCAATAACTATTATCTAATGAAAATATTAGTACAATAGATTATACTCTCCGGTTCTATGGCCACCAAAGTGAAGTCTACTTATTATTTAATGCATGACCTAAAAATAACCTAATAATATAGTTTCATAGGGATACTAAAAGTTAAGATAGGGATGACTAACTAGACATTAATTGGAAGACCTACTAATTAAGGTCCCTATATTTGACTTGAAATTAGTCCATCTCTATTTAAGTTATTCTAGAAAGAGGAGATGTTTTCATTTGTAAGTATTGATGGATACTAATTTTTAAGTTAAGGTGTAGATGATAATGTTCCCTACTCTCTATATAAATAACTTTTAAATGTGTCTTTTCTCTTTATATAAGAATAACCTGAGAAATAGGTCATTGGAAATTATTTTCATCTCGTGAAAATAACAATGAAATATAAAACAATCTAAAAGTATTACCTCCAAATTTTAATAGAAGTTAAGATTATTAACTAAAACTTATTAAAGGACCATCTTATAAATTAATCATTGTTCTTAACTCAAGAATGTGTGCTCTTGGTAGAGTGTCCCCTAAAGTGAAACCAGATGTTATTAATTAATGTAAGATATGACCTAAAACAATTTCTCATGTATGATAGGGTAGAGTGTCTATCTCATGTATTGAAAATTAGAATCATTTTCTCACCAAATCTTAGCAATGGCAATCATATTTTTTCTATTTTCTAAAATACTTGGAATAACAAATGACATTAGTTTTTCAGGGTATTGGCAAGACTATGTTGTCAAAAGATATACAATTTTGTATTTCATTAGAACCAATGTTAAAACTATTTAAGTGGCATTGGTGCATCACATAAATTGATAAAAGGTTTCTATGCAAGTTGTGATCACAATTTTTTTGTCATGGACTGAAGGTTATAACTCTATAGGAATGAATTTCCCAAATGATTATATAATATTGTGACTAGCTACATGTCCTTAATAACATTTGAATGACACTTAGTATATATGACTTCCCCTTACATTGAACTTCTTCTTCTTGTGTTGGAGACCTTAAATGTTTAATTTATAGTTGCAACATGTATTCAAACATGGATTTTAAGAACTTAAAGTTTCACTGATTAGTTATTTTGAATATTTCTGCTTCCATTTTTAACCATTTGCATAGAACGAACATATTCATTACATCATTCAACTTCTAAATTCTATTTTTTCTTTTTTCTTCTCGTATTGAACTACTCTTTATTGTTCTTTACGATTAGTATATATTCATGTATACTTAAAAATACATTTTTAATAAATCTCCACTTATTTGTCTTTCCCATCTAGAAATCCCCTATTGGTATAGGTTGGGGATACTATTATAGACTAAGGAGTCTGGCTTCACACCGTCTACTTCCATTTACTTTTTAAAAAATATTATTTTAAATAAAACATTTGACTCTTGTGATACACATTTCCCTTTCTATTACCATTATGCCATGAGATAAATCTAAAGTAAGGAGTTTAATAACCTTATTTTCGTATGAGGCATTTGGAAACATCAATTTTGGCACCTTTTAGAAAATTTGGAGTAGAAGCACATATTTAACTTTTGTGATACACATTTCCCCTTTCGATTTCCATTATACCACTATAGTCACTTTTATTTGTCATGTTAAAACTCTAAATACCACTTCCAGATTGTTTAATATTCCTAGTCCGCCTCTATAGACATCCTTCCCCTTTCCTCATGATTGGTTAATTTGAGATATGGAAAAGTTTAGTGATATATGTTAGATTTACAGTCAAACCTTCCTCCTTGCTTGAACCTATCCTTCTTGGGAAAAAGGGTTTTTTTTCTATTTGGTCACTTTTATTAGGTCACCTTAGATGTGACTTAGGTTTGGCTTGTGCAGGAATTTCAATGAAGAGTCTCATATATAAATAATAACCTTAAAGTTTATTTTCATACACTATATATAAGGCACACCTTAGAGATAACTATTCACAAAGACTATACACGTCTTAAATCTTCTAAGAGTATTCCATGAGTTAAAATCTAATATGCAATACATACAAGTCTAAATTTACATGTTGCAAAGTATTTTGTGCCAAGAGAAGGATTATCCTAGTTACATTTGATTACTCATAGTTGCATTGATTGAGCATATAATATCAAGAGTGTAGTAAATACACTTCACTCATAAGGGGAGAAGTACATAAGCCATTATTAAATTTCTGATATGTAGTGTGGTGATATCACTCAATGGAGAGTGGGAGATCAATTTGTACTTTATTCTAAAATTATATCTAAGTATTTGAGTTGTTTGTAGGGTTTGAACCAAGAAAAACAAATATAGAAATACCACATAATATTGTATATATCCTGAGCAATATTCCCAAGGAGGATAAACAATAGGATTTTCATGCTATATTTGGAGTTTTAGAAATCATTGAGGATCATTATCAATGTCACAGGATAGGTTCATGTTTGAGCCTATTCTAGATAACATATCAGGTGACCAAGCTTTCTCGATGTTCAAGTGAGTCTACTTTGATCCCATCTTGAGATTTCAAGTTTTCAACACATTCAATCTATATAATAAAATAAGGTTGGGTGTTTCCACACTCACACTTTTGCACCTTTTTATCTATATAATGGTGCCCATAATCGATTTTGTTGTGGACAATGCCACACTAAGAGAGGAGTAGTATATTGTAGAATGTGTAAGAAAGATTAAATCATTTAGTTAACCAAGCACGTTTAAATGTGGAATACTTATATGCGCTTGAATGAAACTTCTATTCAATATGATAAATAAATTAATTACACATGTGGATAATGAAAGGATAAGGCTAAGAGTACAATATCTTGTGATCATAAGGGGAATGTGTTCTTGTTGATTTATCTAGGCTACTTTGAAAGTATCTAGAACTACAAAGTATTTAATGTTTAATACTTAAGGAATGGTAACCATTTCCTTTCTGGTATACATAAGGGTGGCTACTTTGAAAGTATCTAGAACTACAAAGTATATAATGTTTAATACTTAAGGAATGGTAACCATTCCCTTTAAGTATACATAAGTTCCTTATTGATCAAGATTGATACATGGTCCCTAGAGTGTGGTAACAATACATACATATAAATACATATATACGTCTGTACGTACATACATATATTATAAGCTAACAATTATGATTGATATCGACTACAAGAATATTCACCTTCCTAGCTAGGTAACAATTACTTTTGACATGTGCTTATGCTAAGAATATGCTCTGAAAAGGGAGGATCATGGAGTGCTCCACTTGCATATTTCATGACAAGAAAATACTATTAAGAAAATGATAAAGTGTAGAATTCTTATGAATGTACGTGGCAACTATTGTCATACATAAAAGCAAGGCATGGGTGTTCTAACATGACACAACACTATGAGGTTCTACAAAACATTATAAGAGGTTGTAAAAGATATTAGGGTTGTTAAAGATATTAGGGTTGTGAATCAAGTGTACGACATACGTGGGAGTACACATGGAAATGTACTAAGTATTGATACAATTTTTCAAGGGTCCCCCAAAGTTTTATGTTTTATGATACTATTACCTGTTCATTCAGTTAATTTTGAATATAAATTTCAACTCATACGTTATGGATGATTGAGTTGTTTTTATAGTTGAAGTTATTCCTAATTTTTTTAAAAAATTGTAAGTTGTTTCATTATTATTTGTATGATGGCATAATAAATGGCTTTGAAATGTAAATATTCTTTTTTTGATGTTATCTAAATGCATTGGTATTTATTCTTAAAAAATTACATATGAGAGTAAATGCATTGCTATTTATTTTTGATGTTATCTATTTATTGTGATTATTCCAATTTTATTATTCGTGTACTATTTTGGTTTTGATTTAGTTATTTATCTTTGAATAGACATAGTTGCGACTAGTTTTACATTTTTCATAATATAATTAATTGTAAACGTTTAGTAATTTCTTAATATGATTGAGAGAACTTAGTTGTGTTAAATGGAATAACATTAGAGTAAGTTTGATTTTTTTGTACTAATTATATTTGTAGATAATGGTAATGTGCATATATAATTTGTATATAGAAAATTGTTTATTAGTTATATTTTTTATGATGTAAGTTGAAGCTATAAAAATTATGTGATATCATACTCTCACTCTCAATTTGGCATATGGGGGAAAGTGCCTCTGCAAAGACAGGAATCGGTGCGTGTTGAAGGGGCTTTCCCCTTAGGATGCCACATCGATATGCCCAACTATCGTTGCGTGATGAAGGGGCTTGCCCCTTAGGATTACTGCATCGATAGTTGGGTGGTATACTTTGTGTTGAGCAAAGGTTTTTAAAGTCACCCAGCCGACCCTCCACTCAAAAATGCACCCTCCCATAATATCGCAATCCCTTTTTTGCAATGGATGGTTGTGATATTATGGGAGGGTGCATCTTGAGTGAAGGATAGCCATTGACATTTATTGATACTTGAATTTGTCATGGATATTATCTTTCTGATGTTGTGATTATTTTATCATATTGGATGACGTATATTAGATTTTTCATGTATCGTACTAACGTTAATTGTATATTTTTGTATGCATGTGTGTTGTTGTATTTAGTTTCTCTTATGTGTGGAGAAAATGAATACACATAATTGTATTCATCCGAATCCCATCGGAATAACATTGACTACTCCCAAATTTCAGAGGGAGGAAACTTTCAAGAGGTCCACATTTGTGGTCTACATAGACCACCATCACCAAAATAAACCGTCAAAACCAGAAATTACAAACATGGTTAAAGCTTGGCTCAATTTTCAAAAACTTCAGTGATTTATTTGTCTAAGTTCCACACTATAGATTCTCATTCATGCGGATACGGTTTAGCTTATGACATGATGGAGGAAGCCCAGAAGTACGAGCCTCCCCATAAGCTGAGGAAGATGGGAGTTCTGGTCATAAAACCGGTGATAGATCCAAAAAAATGTGCAAAAATATTGCACATGGAAGCAACTCCAAGTTTGCTGCTAAAAACAAAAAAAAATAGTTACTGCTTTTATATGTTTTGTACTAAAAAACTTATGACATGTTTGAAAAAAACCTATATAAATATTTAATTTTTGTCAAAAGTTGATTCACACGAACTTAAATATATTTCATTTTGTTGTTCAAATATATTCTTGATTCACACGAGCTTAAATATTAAATATGTTTTGCATTGGATTAAATATGTTTTCCATAGTATTAAAATGTGTTTCTACGGATTATATTTTTAAAATTACTAATGTTTATATATTTTATAGCAAGTTTAGATTATTAAAATTCATTTATGTTATAATTATATTTAGGTACCAAATGCGTATTGGTAATTCAGATTTGAAACCAACCAAGCTTATTTGAAACCAATCAGTGAAGTCTAGTTAAAAAAAGAAAAATTAACAAGGTCTAAAAATATTTAAATATTCATGTCAAATTCACTAAGTATGGGTTGTGATCATTGGTATATTTGATGGACTTGTTAAATATCAAGAAATATTAGTATATTTGATAAAATGAAAACCCCAAAACATATTATTGTTTCCTTATGGTTTAAACTTCAGCATCCCATTTAGGGAAAGCTAAAGAAGTACATTTTACCATTGATTGTAATGAAGTTTTAGAAACTTGAGAGATTTTTTTGGAAAATCTACTCATAATAACATATTTTGAATTAAAGTGCACAATATTACTTGGAATGTCAAGTGTATGGTTTAGGTATGCTTGAAATGTCAAGTGTATGGTTTAGGTATGCTTGAAATGTCAAGTGTATAGTATACACTTGTTGGTTCTGATAAATGTAAGTTTTCTAGTTTTCTTGTGTCTCATAAAAATCAATTGTACTACAAGATTTGGATGATCATCTTCTTGTCACTTCCCAAGAACATGATAAATCTAAACTCTATCTTGGATGATCATCTTCTTGTCACTCCTATGAACATGATAAATCTAAACCCTATGTACTAGATATTTCTTTATTGATTTGGTTTTGAAAACTAATCAAATGTTATTTACTGTTCTACACCCATTTTAACCCTAATAAAATGTTTATAGATATTGATATTGCAAATAGATAGAAATATATCTATTCATAATAGACTAATCAATTTATTAAGTGATTTATTCTAATTTAATATTTACCCATTACATTTATAAACTCATAATTATAGGAAAACATATTTTAAAAAAATTATTCTAAATTGTTTCCCTAAAAGAAGTCGCTCATGAACACATGACGTTAACTCATTTAGAGTGTATGTCCCTAGACAAAGTACTAACTCCATTGACTCTCCAATAAGAAATCATTATTAATGAACAAACTCAGGAGCAAATGTTTTAGGGCCTTGTCATATGTTAAAGTACAGATGTTTGTATTGAAAAAGTCAAATTTGAAGTGTTCATTCTATTTTTTTATGTTTTCTTACGATATATTTTTGTCCATTGTAAAGGTAAACATGGTTGCCATTTGAAGATTGGAAATTCATGGAGTGTCAAATACCTCCTAAAATATTTCATGTTCATTGTTCATATTATACAACCCTGATGGAGGAAAGATAGTAGAAAGAGCTACAATTATTAGAAATGCCACTATGACCTTCCTACATGCTGAGTATAGGGCCTTGATATTGGGTCTTGAGGAAGCGATACGCCATGATGTTCGAAAAATTTGCGTGTTTTCTCATGATATAATTGTTGTGAAATAAATGACAGTGCATACCAATGTAACAATGTAAATATTTCAATTCTTCGAGTTCAAGTGCTAGAGAGTGTATCTCACTTTCTGAAATTTTCATACGTGCATGTAAAAGTTAACGAGGTAGGTTAGATGTATGTCAAGTGTCTAGGGAAACTATAAACCAAGAAGTGGTAGCTTTTCTAGCACTTGCCATGGAAGACATTTCAATATGATATATGTACACACTGTATTTCCTTTTTGTGTAATGGTAGACATACATTATTTATTAGATTGTGAATAACTAATATTATGTGAATTGTCTCCAGTGTATATATTATATATTTTGTGGATAATATGATGATACATCATATAGTGTTGGTTGATAAACTAGGCATTTTTGATACATCATGTTTTATCCTATCTTGTATTTTAATAGACTTACAATTCACATTTCATATTTACTTCGAAACATCTAGAGTCGAGATCAGTTTTGAAAAATAATGTTTGTGGCTAATTTCATAAAAATTCATTTATTGTGCAAGATTTTCTCAATATGAATGCAAAATATGAATAAATAATTTTGTGCACCATTTGTTTTAGTTTAACTTATTTTACAATGCGTCACTTCAACGATGGTTATGAAAACGCACATGAATAAAACATGCGAATCTTGGCAACATGGGTTGATCCATGTTCACAATTTGTTCTTATGTTTTCGGGAAGACATAAATAATGAGATGGTAATATATAACTTTGTGAACATTAATTGTTTGTCGTAGCAATGTACCTAATGTCATTTGTTGGGATAACAATTATGAAATTGTTGTCTTTTCACACAGGTTTCTTCACATTCCATGATGGTAATATTCGAATATGTGAACATTAATTCTTTTGTAAAATACTTAATATTTTATGTTGGGCTAATAGTTATGCACTTGGACTCCCTAGATACAAGCACCTTCACATCACATGGCGCATACGCGTTTCACAAGCATCATAGAGGAAGCAAAGGGAGATGCTCCTCCAACAGTTGATGGAGCTACATTAAATGGGCCTTTCGAGCCCATTCACTCAGATATCCGTGAGCCACCCGTAGAGTATAAAATCAAATATGTTAATGGTCATATTCATTATTTCTGCCAGCATGGATCATGTGTTGTTAGTGGGGATGTTAGGTTTTCGAGTTGCATAGACTTAATCGACATCGCTAAGTAGAACACAATCTTCCCTCCATGGAACCTCATAAGCATGGCTGCAAGTATATGGGAAAACAACCACCTATCCCTCAAGATAGGAGCAAGGCATACGTGCAAAAGAGAGGGGGATGTGAACTATGTCATGAGGCAACGATACTACTTGCAGCGGAGGAGGGTTGTCGATCGAGTTTGCAAAAAATAATGCAAAAATCGATTTAGGAGTTTATCCAAGAAGGAAGAGGGAGTGGATGCTACAATGCGCACCTACGATTCAAAGAAGATGCGAAAGGAGAGAGAGGAGCATTGGGTGAGAGCGAGAGGAAAAATTAACTCAAATATTAGAACTGAGGTAAATTTAAGATTAGTATAATATATTATATTTTATGTTTGGTTGGAAATCAAAAACTTAATATTATGTCATGAATAGGAAGATAGAGAAGAGGGTGGAACAAGTAGCAGAAATTTTGACCCCCTACGAATGATAACGTAAGAAATTATTGGTCTTTCATAAGTAAGGATAGAATGTTTTTTTTGTTTATTTTTGTATATACTAATTGTAGGTGTGCATAGGATTATGACATTCCCTTGTGTTGAGCTCCTACGCTAACAGAGAGACTCGATTCATAGTGTGAAATGGAGAAAGGTAAAAACCACTTAACACGCACTTGAACATTATATGTTGCCTTATGTTGTTGATATTTAAATTGTCTTGATGACTCGATTGTTGTAGGTGGATGTTTGTGATAACACACCCCCTTCTCAATCAGCCTATGGTCTCAATCTTATTGGTGAGATAGCTTCACGAGTGGTCAAAGAGGTGGAGATGAAAAATCCCGAGTTGTAGCTTCTTTTCCATTTGAGGAGAGAGAGGTGATGAGGGGAGCCACGAGGAGACGGGTAGAAACATTGTTGATGAAAGTATGAGAGACGAAGGATCTGGACTGGTAAGTTATTGAATTTTCTCATTTGATTTTATATATTATTTTTTGGTGAATTAAAGATAAATTTATTAATGTAATTGAGATTGTCATTATTCTAGGATTTTCCTGATGGGGTCAAAGTCAGGTTAATGTCAGATGATATAGTTGTCGTGAGAGGAGTGGTTTGTGATAGTAGCCACACGCAAAAGTGTCATGGCATCACACTCCCCCAATTTACTATCAAAGTCATTATTTCTGAGGCCATTATTCCCACTGCTCCATTTCCCTACCCTAATTCATTTGCAAGCACTTTGGCAGAGTGTGTCAAAGGGTTTGTTATATGGGATCTCAGAGATATCAGACTTGACACTCGTGAAGAGGCAAGTAGATGTAATGGATGATTTAATTTAATTATGTGTTTAACTGAGAGATTCATCTACGTTGACTTATTTACTATATGGTTGGCTTTCAGGATGATGAGGTACATGTTGAGACAACACGACATACTCAGATAAAGACATCAGATGCCCCACCCATTCTTGGCATCACACCAAATTCTATTCATAGAGACGAGAAGAAATGTATTATATTTTATGATGGATTATTGTGTCACTGCTAACAATAGGCAATGAAGGAGATGAAAACATTTATTGTATAACATTGCTTACGAGGATTCAAATTACTATATATGTGTATATGATGATGATGTTACTTTAATGTGTTTGAGGTTTATGATTTAATATTGCATTATTGATATATTGAATATGGTTTGTGGTTATGGGTTACATAGAGTTATCCATTTACGTTTTGTTTATAGTGCATTAGATGGTTTTTATTCTTGTTATGTGACATTCCATTTATTGTATAAATGATGATGTTGTCACTGTGTATCTAGTTAATGTATTAATGTGACTATGGATTGTGGATTACTGGTTTATGGTATGTGGTTACATAGTTGTGTTCTTCTTCCTTGTATGTCTACTTGGGTTTGACGTGTTCAATAATTTATCGTAGATAATTCACAATTTTGCTTTCAAATTTTGTGTATTATGGATTACGGTTTGTGGTTTATGGTTACATAGTTGCGTTCTTCATCCATGTATGCATACTTGGGTTTGATGTGCTTACGAAACTTTTGTATATATTTCATCCATGATAATATTTTGTTAAGTATAAGTTAAGTGCATTATTTCCTTTCTAATTATGTTTGAATGGTAATAGATAATAATTGATTGTTATAATACAAGTTTATTTAGATGGCAATACTAAAGAAGACTGGAAAGCGCATGGGATTCATCATTGCAAGAACCAAATGATTATGAATCATTCGATAGTGACTGTGGATATTTTTAGTGGAGGATATTCGTAATTTGGAGAATATTCCATTTTTGAAAATTTGAAAAGGTGAATTTTTAGAGTAGGTCGGTGTATTATTCACCTAAAATTTCCAAATTATAAATTTTTTTAAGGGTCGGCAACTCGCCTACCGGTGAACATTACTCCTATATAAACCTGGTAATTCACCCATAGTATACTAGTAACTTACTAAGGTATCATTCGAATTATTTGCAAATTACAACCTTGATGAGTGTGGATCAAAGCCTTTAATGGTTGTTGTTTCTTTCAATAGGAAAGTGTCACTAACGCGTGACAAGGAAGATTTTCATTTCCATACGAGCGACAATATAGTGTTGCTGACGTGCGAAAAGAGAAGGTGTTGACGTGTGACCAGAGGGTTGTTGGACGCTGTGACCGCAGAGTTGTTGACACGAGACCGAGAGGGTTATTGATGCGCGACCAGAGGGTTGTTGACGCGTGACCAGAGGGTTGCTAACGCGCGACTAGAGGGTTGTTGACGCATGACTAGAGGGTTGTTGATGCGCAATTCTGAGGGTTGTTGACGCGCAACAAGGGAGGGTTACAAGTTGGTGAAAAATGAGTGTTATCGAAAAGTGACAAGGGGGTTGTAGACAAAAAAAATGAAGCTTTTTTTTTTTGTGTCGGTGACAACAAGCCTTATTGTTGTGCAACAACAAACCTTGTTGTCACCCTAACACCCAAAAAAATGCTAAGTTCTCCCCCTTAAGAAAATGACAGGTGAAAATTTGAATCTGAAATCCTAGAAAATTCATCTTTTCGATGAAAGTGGTTCGAGGTATATTCGTTGGGGATTTTCCACCTCCAATTTACCAAAGGCTTCTTAAAATGAACCATGATAGTGACACTTATCCATTCAAAAGAATGCAAAGATCCTACAAACAAAGATTTCAAAGTCTACACAAGAAGATGAGTCTTCCCTGTCAATTCATATGGAATTAGAAATGAAACTTGTAACAAAGAAGAAAAAGATGTTTCAAAACTAGTTTGAAAGCTTTATATTGGAAAATTTTATATTTTACGAAAAAAGGAAATATTGATGAAATAGGAGAAACTTCCTCAAAGCGAGATGAAGTTGGAGCTTGAGGTTCGTGGAGTTAGAACTCGGAAATTAAGATTTGGGAGACAATGCGTGAAGCGTAAAAACAAGTGTTCACAAATCAAGTAGCAAACTTTAATATCATTCTTAAAATACACGAAGATCAGAAGGAAGTATGGAAGAAGATTTACATGCAGGCCAAGATAGCAATTGAGGAAAAAACATCAGCACTCCCACCCAAGACAATGATAACAAATGAATATACCAAGTCATACAACCTTTGAGATGAAAATATGCTTGTTAAACACATATTGAACTTAGTTATATATTTGACATCAGTGTGTTATTGTACTTTTATATTTCACTTACATATTTGACATATTTTACTTATATATTTGACATATATGTATAGATATTGATTATGTGGTATGCAAAAATTAGTTATATTTAATGAATTTTTCCTTTGTAGCATAATAGATGATATGGATAGACGTATGTGGTTATATTATGATTATTAGATGTATGTGATTTTACTCTAATATGGTAGTTTTTTGGTTGATGTTATGATGTGCACATTAATTAGTATTTAAATCATGTATATGAATTGCTATATTTGGTATGCGATGTGATGAATAAGGAAGAGTAATACAAGTGTGATTAGAAGACAAGTGTATATATGTGTGATGAAGTTGTTACTTTATTGTATAGATGATGATGTTGTCACTGTGTATATGGTTAATTTATTAATGTGACTATGGATTGTGGATTATGGTATATGGTATATGGTTACTTAGTTGCATTCTTATTCCATGTATGCCTACTTGGGTTTTTCGTGTTCAGTAATTTAATGTAGATAAATCACAAATTTTCTTTCAAAACTTGTGTATTATGGATTACGATTTGTGGGTAATGGTTACATAGTTGCATTCTTCTTCCATGTATGCCTACTTGGGTTTGATGTGCTTACTAAACTTTCGTATACATTTCATAATTATGTTTGAATGGTGATGATATTAAAAATTATGTTTGAATGTTAACAGATATTAATCGGTTGTTTAAATACATGTTTAATTATATGACAAGACAAAATAAGGTTGGAAAGCGCAAGGCCTCACCAGTCGGAACTAAAAGATAATGCAAAATTCTATAGTGTCAGTACTAATGTGTTCGAAAGACTGTAGAGAGCCCTGCAAATGAAGATGTTGGAGTTGAACAAGAAGATGAGTCATCCCCGTCATTTCGTATGGAAATAGAATTGAAACTTGCAATGAATAAGGCAAAGTTTTATAAAACCAAGCGTGAAAGACTTAGACTGCAATATTTAAATTTGTCAAAAAAAAATTATTGGACCAATTACTAGATGCTTCCTCGAGGAAGATGGAGTTGGAGCTTGAGGTTCAAGATTTGGAATTAGAAATTAAGAATTGGGAGACAACGTGTGAATCGAATAAAAAGTGTTCGAAAATCAAGTAGTAAGCTTTAAGTCCATTGTTACAATTCATGAAGTTTACAAAGAATTATGGAAGAAGATGTACATCTTGGCCAAGGCGTCGACTGAGAAAAAAGTACCAATCGACTAATGATTGATGGACTTAGTATTTGCTACGGTTACTATAAATTTGGTTATTTCAAGAATATTGGTTATTTCAATGTAATTCATTATTATCATCCAGTCTTATAAGAGATAATTAGTTTGCAAAAATAATATTGGTTATTTCAATGTAATTCATTATTATCATCCAATCTTATAAGAGATAATTAGTTTTGCAAAAATAATATTGGTTATTTCAATGTAATTCATTATTATCATCCAGTCTTATAAGAGATAATTAGTATTTTCTATGGTTACTATAAATTTGGTGTAAATGTATAAATGGTTTGTCTAATATTATGATTTTCTCACATTGTATCCACTGTAATATGGGCTCCACACATGGGTTTAAATAAAAAGGAGTGGAACTTGTGTTATTTTGGTTGTGTTAACATTCATATAAAAACTATTGATTATAAATTAATCATGCATGTTATATCTACAAATGATATCTCTTATGATTTCATGTTATATCTACAAAGAATATGATTTCATCTTTTCATTTTTGTTATGTTTTTCAACGTGTCAAAAACACACCCAATTTTCCAAAGACTTTGAAAAAATTCAACCCTTTTCAACCTCGATAATTATTTTATGTGGATTTCATCGTTAAAACAAGGAGGAAATGCATCATGGGGTTTACCTTTCTTATAAATCAATTAAATTTTTCAAAGTAATGTTGAAAAATACCTGTGCATTTTTCAACGTGTCAAAAACACACCCTATTTTCCAATAATTTGAAAAAATTCAACCCTTTTCCACCTGATAAGTAGTTGATTTGGATTCCACCATTAAAACAAGGAGGAAATTCATCATATGTTCGCACCTTTTATAAATAAATTACGTTTTCAAAGTGTTGAAAACACAGTGCATTTTTCAACGTGTCAAAAACACACCTCGCTTTCAAAGACTTTAAAAAATTCAACCCTTGTCCACCTGATAAGTGGTTGATGTGGATTGCATCATTACACCAAGGAGGAAATGCATTATGGGTTACACCTTTTTGTTATCAACCGAATTACGTTTTTCAAAGTGTTGAAAACACCGTGCATTTTTCAACGTGTCGAAAAACACACCTGTTTTCATCGCACTTTGAAAAAATTCAACCCTTTTCCACCTGATAAGTAGTTTATGTGGATTGCATCATTACACCAAGGAGGAAATGCATTGCGGGTTGCACCTTTGTTATAAACCGAATTGCGTTTTTCAAAGTGCGGAAAATACCATGTGTTTTTCAATGTGTCGAAAAACACACCATGTTTTACAACATTTTGAAAAATTCAACCCTTGTCCACCTGATAAGTATTTTAAGTTATTGCATCATTACACAAAGGAGTAAATACATTACATGTTGCACCTTGTTATAAATCAATTACGTTTTTCAAAGTGTTTGAAAACCGCAGTATTTTTTCAACGTGTTGAAAAAACACACCCTGTTTTCAAGCACTTTGGAAAAATTCAACCCTTGTCCACCTGATAAGTATTTGATGTGGATTTCATCATTACACCAAGGAGGAAATACATTGCAGGTTGCACCTTGTTATAAACCGAATTGTGTTTTTCAAATTGTCAAAAACACTCATGGTTTTCAACATGTTGAAAAACA
The DNA here is from genome assembly GCA_018340775.1 of Taxus wallichiana var. yunnanensis. Taxonomy (NCBI): domain Eukaryota; kingdom Viridiplantae; phylum Streptophyta; class Pinopsida; order Cupressales; family Taxaceae; genus Taxus; species Taxus wallichiana. The sequence goes on from CM031241.1 coordinate 231,094,598, forward strand.
AACCCTATTTTTCATCATTTTGAAAAATTTAAACCCTTTTCCACCTTATAATTATTTTATGTGGATTTAATGTTTCAACAAGGATGAAATGCACCGTGGGTTATACCTTGTTATCAACCAAATTTTGTTTTTTAAAGTGTTGAAAAACACCGTGCGTTTTTCAACGTGTCGAAAAACACACCTCGCTTTTCCAACAATTTCAAAAATTAAACCCTTTTCAACCTAATAATTAGTTGACGTGTATTACATCATTACACTAAGGAGGAAATGCTTTACGGGTTGCACCTTGTTATAAACCTAATCATAGTTTTTCAAAGTGCTAAAAACACCGTGCATTTTTCAACTCATTCGAAAACACACCCTATTTTTTAGCACTTTAAACAAATTCAACCCTTGTCCACCTGATAAGTATTTGAAGTGGATTGCATCGTTACAACATAGAGGAAATTAATTGTGGGTTACACTTTTTATAAACCGAATTACGGTTTTAAAGTGCTCAAAATACCGTCCATTTTTCAATGTGTCAAAAACACACCTCGCTTTTCTAGCACTTTGAAAAACTTCAACCATTGTCCACCTAATGAGTAGTTGATTTGGATTGTATCATTACAAAAGGAGGAAATACATTACGGGTTTCACCTTGTTATAAACCGAATTACGTTTTTCAAAGTGCTGAAAAATATCGTGCATTTTTTAATATGTCGAAAAACACACCTTGTTTTCAAGCACTTTGAAAAAATTCAACCCTTGTCCACCTGATAAGTATTTGATGTGGATTGTATCATTACATAAAGGAGGAAGTGCATTGCGGGTTGCACCTTGTTATAAACCGAGATTACGATTTTCAAAGTGCTGAAAATACCATGCGTTTTTTTCAACGTATCAAAAACACACCCTATTTTCTAAGACTTTGAAAAAATTCAACCCTTGTCCACCTCATAAGTAGTTTATGTGGATTGCATTGTTACATCAAGGAGTAAATTCATCATGGGTTACACCTTGTTATAAACCGAATTACATTTTTCAAAGTGCTAATAAACACCATGCATTTTTCAACGTGTCGAAAAACACACCTTGTTTTCCAGCACTTTAAAAAAATTCAACCCTTGTCCACCTGATAATTATTTGATGTGGATTTAGTGTTTCCAACAAGGAGGAAATGCATTGCAGGTTACACCTTTTTATAAACCGAATTGAGTTTTTCAAAGTGTTGAAAAATACCATGTGTTTTTCAAAGTGTCAAAAAACACACCCTGTTTTTCAGCATTTTGAAAAACTTCAACCCTTTTCCACCTGATAATTATTTTATGTGGATTCAATGTTTCCAACAAGGAGAAAATTCACTACGGGTCGCACCTTGTTATAAACCAAATTACGCTTTTCAAAGTGTTGAAAAATAGGATGCGTTTTTCAACGTGTCTAAAAACACACCTGCTTTTCAAAGCACTTTGAAAAAATTCAACCCTTGTCCACCTGGTAAGTAGTTCATGTGGATTGCATCGTTACACCAAGGAGGAAATGCATTATGGGTTGCACCTTGTTATCAACCGAATCACATTTTTCAAAGTGCTAAAAACACCATACGTTTTTTTAATGTGTCGAAAAAACACACCCTTTTTCCAACACTTTGGAAAAATTCAACCCTTGTCCACCTGATAAGTAGTTGATGTAGATTGCATCATTATAATAAGAAGGAAATGCATCGTGGGTTGCACCTTGTTATAAATCGAATTATGTTTTTCAAAGTGCTGAAAAACACCGTGATTTTTTATATGTGTCAAAAACACACCATGTTTTTCAAAGATTTTGAAAAATTCAACCCTTTTCCACCTGATAATTAGTTTATGTGGATTCAATGTTTCCAAAAAGGAGGAAATTCACCATGGGTTTGCACCTTGTTATAAACCAAATTACGTTTTTCAAAGTGCTAAAAACACCATGTGTTTTTCAACGTGTTGAAAAACACACTCTATTTTCCAAAGACTTCAAAAATTCAACCCTTTTCCACCTGATAAGTAGTTGATGTGGATCGCATTGTTACACCAAGGAAGAAATGCATTGCGGGTTGCGCCTTTGTTATAAATCAATTGCATTTTTCAAAGTGCTGAAAAACACCGTGAGTTTTTCAACGTGTCGAAAAACATACCCTGTTTTTTAGCATTTTGAAAAAATTAACCCTTTTCTACCTAATAATTATTTGATGTGGATTTAATGTTTCCAACAAGGAGGAAATTCACCACAGGTTTCACCTTGTTATCAACCGAATTACGTTTTTCAAAGTGCTCAAAATACCGTGCATTTTTCAACGTGTCAAAAAACGCACCCTATTTTTCATCACTTTGAAAAAATTCAACCTCTTTCCACCTGATAATTAGTTGATGTGGATTCCATCATTACAACAAGGAGGAAATGCATCATGGGTTGCACCTTGTTATCAACCGAATTACATTTTTCATAGTGCTGAAAAACACCGTGTGTTTTTCAACGTGTCGAAAAACACACCCTATTTTTCAACACTTTGAAAAACTTCAACGCTTGTCCCCCTGACAAGTAGTTGATGTGGATTGCATCATTACAACATGGAGGAAATGTATTGCGGGTTGCACCTTGTTATAAACTGAATTGCATTTTTCAAAGTGTTGAAAAACACTGCATTTTTCAACGTGTCAAAAAACACACCCTATTTTCCAGCACTTTTAAAAACTTCAACCATTTTCTACCTGATAAGTAGTTTATGTGGATTGCATCATTACAACAAGGAGGAAATTCATTAGGGTCGCACTTTTGTTATAAATCAATTGTGTTTTTCAAAGTGTCAAAACACCGTGCATTTTTCAACGTGTTGAAAAACACACCATGTTTTTCAGCACTTTGAAAAAATTCAACCCTTGTCCACCTGATAAGTAGTTGATGTGGATTGTATCATTACACCAAGGAAGAAATTCATTATGGTTTGCACCTTGTTATAAACCAAATTACGTTTTTCAAAGTGCTAAAAAACACTGTGCATTTTTCCAACGTGTCAAAAACACACCCTCGCTTTCCAACACTTTAAAAAATTTAACCCTTATCCACCTAATAATTAGTTGATGTGGATTGTATTGTTACATCAAGGAGGAAATGCATCAGGTCGTGACCTTGTTATAAATCGAATTGCATTTTTCAAAGTGTTGAAAAATACCGGGCGTTTTTCAACGTGTCGAAAAACACACCTTGTTTTCAAGCACTTTGAAAAAATTCAACCCTTGCCCACCTAATAATTATTTGATATGGATTCAATGTTTCCAACAAGGAGGAAATGCATTATGGGTTACACCTTGTTATAAACCGAATCATGCGTGTTTTTCAACTTTTTGAAAAATTTTAACCCTTTTCCACTTGATAATTATTTGATGTGGATTTAATGTTTTCAACAAGGAGGAAATGCACCACGGGTTACACCTTGTTATCAACCGAATTGTGTTTTTCAAAGTGCTGAAAAACATTGTGCATTTTTCAACGTGTCAAAAAACACACCCTATTTTTTAGCACTTTTGAAAACTTCAACCCTTGTCCACCTGATAATTATTTGATGTGGATTTCATCGTTACACCAAGGAGGAAATATATTACGGGTTGCATCTTGTTATAAACTGAATTACATTTTTCAAAGTGATGAAAAACACCATGCATTTTTCAACGTGTCAAAAACACACCCTATTTTCTAGCACTTTGGAAAAATTCAACCCTTTTCCACCTGATAAGTAGTTGATGTGGATCATCGTTATAACGAGGAAATATATTTTGGGTCAGCACTTTGTTATCAACCGAATTACGCTTTTTCAAATTGCTGAAAACACCGTGCATTTTTCAACGTGTCGAAAAACACACCCTATTTTCCAACACTTTGGAAAAATTCAACCCTTGTCCACCTGATAAGTAGTTTATGTTGATTGCATCGTATCACCAAGGAGGAACTTTATCATGGGGCACCTTGTTATCAACCGAATTACGTTTTCAAAGTGCTAAAAATATTGTGCATTTTTCAACGTGTCGAAAAAACACACCTTTTCCAAAGACTTTGAAAAATTCAACCCTTGTCCACCTGATAAGTAGTTGATGTGGATTGCATCATTACAACAAGGAGGAAATGCATCAGTGGGTTGCACCTTTTTATAAATCGAATTGCATTTTTCAAAGTGCTAAAAACACCGTGCATTTTTCAACATGTCAAAAACACACCTCGCTTTCCAAAGACTTTGAAAAAATTCAACCCCTCTCTACCTAATAATTATTTCATGTGGATTCAATGTTTCAACAAGTAGGAAATGCACTATGGGTTAAACCTTGTTATAAACCGAATTACATTTTTCAAAGTGCTAAAAAACACAGTGCATTTTTCAACGTGGCAAAAAACACACTGTTTTTCAGCCCTTGTCCACCTGATAATTACTTGATATGCTTTACATTGTTACATAAAGGTGGAACAAAATCACGGTTTATACCTTGTGGAAAATAATGGTTCATTTTTTATAGTGTTGAAAAAGGTTTGTTTTTCAACAGTTCTACGTTTGTCAAAATATTTTCTACTATCCATATATTACATGAGTGGTTCTACGTTGGCTAACACCAACAAACATTTTTTAAATACACTAAAAATAATCAAAGAGAAGGTCAGTTGTACACGTTCCATATTTATGTATTTTAAATATACATAATCTACAATCTCATATACATGAATTTTAAATGTTTACAATTCTAATATAGGCCCACTCAACATCTCATATATTTACTTTCCAAAGCTCAAACTTCTTATTCTCGTAAGATGCATCTCTCTCGCATATCTCATTGTGGTTCCGCAACATAATGCATTAAATATTAGATAAGATATAAAAGGCTTTTTACCTTACATACAATAAATGAATGTATTGAAATTAAGGACATTCAATACACACTCGCGTAAATGCTAAATTGTTGAAAGATAAGTGGTGGCGGGGAGATGTTTCAAGTGCATTTGAACCACCTGCAAAACAATGATCAATATGTTAGTGTTCGCCTCCACAATTAAAATTTCTTGCGAATTCACAATCACACCAATAATTCAATGTTTTAACCTGTAGGTTCCATTTGTGTGGTTTGTCTCCTCTTTCACGATCGTTGTCAGGAAATTGGAAGCATTCGTAGTCTTCAACGCGATTGTTCAAATCTTCTACAATGACTGGCCTCTTAGTCACACACCGTGGTGGCATTTTTACTTGTACTAAACCATGGACACATGTGGGTGGTGGTCAGTCTCACGACATCTCCTTTGAAAGAAACATCCAACATATTTGATGCTTCTAGGTCTCTCCTTAACTTTGAACACATTCAAAGAATGTTTTTTTCTGCTCATCATCCGTACTCGCTGTATCAAAGACTCGACTTCAAGAATTCTTTTCGGATGTGTGTTCCATAAAATATGAATCACTTTCTATCATCAAACCACTAGCCCCAACTCTTTTAGGAGTGCCTATGATGTATAAGACATTATAGAAAGTTATTTATTTATACACTAGGTTTTTCAATATCATTATACACATGAATACACAATGCCACCTAATCATAAATATGCGTGATGAACATTATCATTGATATCAATTAATTGATCAAGGCATTAAAACTAGCCATCAATCGTCAAGGACTCGCTGAGGTGGCGAGGAGGGGCCATCCCATAACATGCCATCATTTACCGTGATTGTCTCTCGCATAGTATTGTCAGCATTTACGAAATGAAATTAATTTCAACATGATGATTTTTTTCTTATAAATTATGCTTAACAATCTATATCACTATCGCTACATACGAAGACATAGAATTACCATCCACTTCGCTTCTCGGATATGGCAAGGAGGGGCCACCACGGAATGTGTCTTCATTTAACCTACTTGTCTCCCCATAAGTATTGATCCTACATGTGAAATGAAATGAATTTCAACACGATGCTTATTTCATTACGACTTATGCTTAGCAATCTACATCGGTAACATATGATGGCATCAATTACCCTCGTCACTTCTAGTGCTTGATATGATGAAATCGACATGTATTGCTTCATGCGAAAATCCAATACCTTCAACACGTGCTTACATTTTTTTCCTCTAATAACCCAAGCAAATTCACATATGTCCAAGGCTCCGCATTTCCTTACCAAATACCATGTGCTTCTAATTGTTTGTCTCCTCACCCACAATTGATTAAAATCAGGCGTAATTGCAAGGCAATATGTATTCGGAATACTCTTTTCTCTCTCAACCACTACAATAGTTGTCTTTCTTTTTTGAAATTGGTCAAGAAGCCAGATTTTTGCAACTTCCTCTTGTGTTTGTATAATGACTCCACCTTGTACACAAGTGTGTAGAACAAATAGTCCATCCGGCGAGAACATTTATTTTGTCTCACACGTATCTAGTCTTCAAAAATAATGGTAGGACTCGATGGATGCGTTTGTTTCTTGATTCAGCATGGGATAAGTTTCTAAATTTTTTTCCCACATAGCTATCAAGCGACATGGATCAAAATCAAACTGACACTATAAACCAATAATTATAATTGATGAATTAATAAGGAAACACACAAATGATCGTACTCACCAACATGTTCTTCGCTTCTCACACCATGTATTCTCAAGTACTCGAGGAAATTATTTTCCTCTTTGAATTCATTAAATAAGTCTTGAATGATTCAAATGTGTGCTCATGATGCATTTCAAAACCATAAATGATGGTACCTAGTCTCTTAAAAATCTTTCACCTGACTCCTTTCTACAATATGTGTGCACGCTTTTCAACCATGCCATGCACACGTGCCATAGGCATAGCACTACATGACAACCAAAACACACATGATGGCTTGGATTTCAGCCGACACATCATCCGTAATGAACGCATTGATCCGGCTCACATTAATCCAAGACGAAGGCATTTTCCTTGTTTCTCGACTTCCGCAACCACCCGTAAATGTCTTCAATTTTATTTTGTTGGAAATATTGTCATTGATGTCAAAAGAGGTGCTCGAATCGGTAAACGAAATATGTCAAAGTAACGGAAATAACCAGCAGATAGAAGGGTAGAAAATGAAAGTTTAAACACATGAAAAGAAGCGTTTTGATGAGGATTATCATGGTATAAGCAAGATATACACATATATACATAAGAGAGAGATATCCACATTTTAATGTGTTCATATAAAATGTTTTATGGTGAAAAAGAAGATTTAATGATGGTCGCAGCAATTTAATGATAACAAAGTGATTTGTCTAAGGAGGGGCAGCGGCTCCTATCAAGTGGTTAATTGCATTTATTAATGTGCATTTAATAATTATGGGCTGCATTAATTTTTTTTTGTTTTAGCCAACTAATGCACTTAATTAAGTTGTGTTAATGGAAAGGTCATGTGTCGGCTCGAACGATGTGTCTTTTCAAAAAGGTACGAAAGGCTATATAAGAAGATTTATATGAGACTTACTAAGCATGGATTCAAGTTGAATATCTTAAGGAAAAAGAAGAAGAAGAGGAAGCGTAAGGGTAGAATTTTAGAACAACAAATCTGAAAGTAAGAAGAAGAATTTTCCATTATTTTTTTCGAGGAAGCAACAAGTTCAAAAGTGGAAAGAAAATTTTGTAAGGAAGGTCAGGTGCCTTCATATTCAAGAGATCGGTGTCTCTTTTTGAGTTGGTGCTTAGCAAAAAGGGGTGGGGTGATCCCGTAGGTTGGTGCTTACAAAACGTAATTTGGGGATTGGTGTCTCCAGTAGGTCGGTGCCTACAAATTTTTGAGAAATATATATAAAGAAAGAAGTTTCTCTCGTGGTTTTCTCCTCAAAAGGTTTCCACATATATCTCGTGTCTACTTGCATTAAGTTTTGTGTTCTTTGATTGATTTGATATATTCACATTGCTCATAATTATAGATCTAAGTTTAAGTATTGAAGTTTGAAATAATATCATAATACTCGATTCACCCCCTCTCAAGATTATCTTGTGCCTCGTAAATTGGTATCGAGCAGTTCCCTCAGAACAATCTAATAGTTGGAAGGTAGATCTCGAGAGCACATATTGCTAGTCAAGTACAAGAAGGTTTTTCCTCGAACAAGGATCCATTGTTTGATGTAACAAACTATACATTTTAGAGCGTAAGAATGAGAACCTATATGATGGCACTAGGGTTTGATATTTGGCACCGCAGAATGGCCGGATATATCATTCCATCAACTCCGCCAATGCACTGCCGGTAAGAAGGCTTTTGAAAACAATGCCAAGGCAATGAATGCAATCTTGTGTGGTCTCGTCGTAGTCCGAATTTGTCAATGTAATGCAATGTGACACTAGCAAAGGAAATATGGGATAAACTTGAACAATATATGAAGGTGATGATAAGGTCGTAAAAGCTAAGCTTCAAACCCATAGGAGAAAATTTGAGAGCCTAAAAATGAAGGATGAGGAAGATGTCATGCAGCCTATCTTCTCGCAGTGGATGAAGTTGTCAACACCATAAGAGGGCTTGGAGAAAAGATCAAGAACCTCGTGATCATCCAAAAGGTCTTAAGATCTTTACCATTAAGATTTGATGTTAAGGTGTCTCCATCGAAGAAATGAAGGATCTCGATAAGCTAAGCATGGACGAACTACATGGAATACCGACGGCTTATGAAATGAGGACCGAGTCTAATAAACCAACAAATAAGGAAGCCACATTCAAAGTCTTGAAGAAAGCGGCAATCAAGGAATCTAAAGCAAATGTTGAATCAAACAAATAAGAAGATGAAAAGGAAGCTTTATTCATTCAAAGTCAAGAAAGGATCCGGAGATACAAAGATAAGCTACCATTTAAATGTTTTAATCAGGTAAAATTGGTCATTTTGCAGCTAAATGCCCAGAGAAGGAAGATAGCGAAGATGAAGAAAGCAAGCCCAAGTTCAAAAGAGAATTTAAGCAAAGCAGAGGTAAGAAAAGATTTGAAAAGCAAAAGAAGAGTCTATATTAAAAAGAGGCAAAGAGCTCATCCAAGAAAGTGGAATAAGTGATTCAGATAAAGGATGATGAAGAAACATTGTTTATGGCTATAGAAGAAGGTTCATCAACTAACAAAGTTGATTTGGAAGGAATCGAGGACATAGAAGAAGAAGGTGAGGTAAACCTCGAATAAAAACTCATTTGTGCGTTGGGTGAAATAAAAGCACTCAAAAAGAGGAATCAGAAGCAAAGACTTCAACCCGCAAATATGAAGAACAAAATCAATCTTTCAAGCTAAGTTAGCACAAAGTCTTGAAGAATCAAAGAATCTAATCATTGACCTAAAGACCCATGATTGAAGAAGCAAAGAGAATTGAGGAAGGGTTGAGAAGTCAGCTCAAGGTGAAACAAGAAGAATGTGAAAAGCGTGAGTCAAAGGGTGTTGCGATGAGAAAAGACTTAGAAAAGGTAAATACTAAACTAATGAACAAATTGAAATTTGAAAAGAGCACTAAGGTTCTAGATGAAATTCTAGAAAATCAAAGATCACCATCCAACAAATCAGACTCCTGATATGAATAAAAACTAGAGAAAGCTTCAAATTCCATTGAGATTCCTGAGAAGAAAGGTTTAGAAAAGGCAAAAATTTATGCAGAAATTCTAAATGCACCTACGAAGAATAAAAGCAGAAAGGAAGAGGAAACTATGTTGACTAGGCCCATCCACAAGGAAGGTGTTAAAGAGAACGACATCAAAAGACCATTTACTCCACGACATAGGAATATAAATAGGTTCGAAAGTTCCTTTCATGGTTATTGTTTTTATTGCAATATATGTGGGCATAAAAAGATAGAGTGTAGAAAGTGAATGAGAGATAATGAAGCCTGGCACAAACCAAAATCTGCTCATAGAGTGTTGAATATGAACTATAATTCGTTTGCTCCACTATCCTATTATAACGAGGAAGCCATTATCTGCTACAAGTGCAATAATTATGGACATATAGCATGCTTTTGTAGAATTGTGTTTAACTCGAGACAAGATCAAAAGACAAAGCCTTTAGATACAAAGAAAAGGGAGGCTACGAAATCTTGGACAAGGAAGCAGGAGAAAGATGGGCTAGACAAAGAAAATCCATGCTCGCTCAAACAACTTTTCATGCTCGAGATGAAGGACAACAAAGGGTACATTGATAATGATGTTCAAGACATATGACTGTGATAAAAGTAAGTTTATCTCCTTAAAGAAAGTAAATGAAGGTACAAAGAAAATTTGGTGATAATGCTACAACGAAGATCGCTGGCAAAGGTACGCTGAGTCTGGATAATGGAAAACAAAAACAGAGAATGTTTTGTATGTTGAAGGATTAAAACATATCCTCTTAAGTGTGAGTCAAATATGTGATCAGACACACTTTTAAGTTCTATGTCAAGGATGTGAAATAAGGAAAGCAGATACCGTAGAACTAATTGTAGATTGCCACCGAACCGCAAATAATCTATATATGCTTGAGAAATAAAAGAAGAAAAATGTTGCCTAAGTCAAGTTGAGGAGAGTTGGCATGGCATGGCATGAAGGATGGGACATATAAATTTTGATAATCTTGTGAAGATAAGAAATAAGCATGCCGTACAGACATGCCTAAAATAACAAGCCTTCGAGTACTCTATGCAAAGCAAATGGCTTGGGAAGCAGATTTGAACAAGATTCAAAACAAAGGAGTATTCATCCACCAAACCATCGAGCTAATTCACATGGATTTGTGTGGACCTACCGCAATGAAAAGCATTCAAGGCGAGAGTTATTTTATGTTACTCATTGATGACTACACTAGAATGACATGGGTAGCATTTTGAAAGAAAAATCAAGCATTTGGAAAGTTCAAAGCTTTCAAGGCATTAATAGAAAATTAAACGGCTGAAGATAAAATGTCTAAGGTCGATCGTGGAGGTGAATTCATGTCAAATGAATTTATTGAATATTATGAAGACCATGGAATTAAAAGACAATACTCACCGCAAGAACTCCACAACAAAATGGAGTAGTAGAAAGGAAGAACATAACTGCTCAAGAGATGGCCCGAATAATGCCGAATGAATCTAAGCTATCGATAGATTCTCGAAAGAAGCGATAAGTATCAGCTGCGTTATATTTTGGATAGAGTGCAAATTAGAGTTAACTATGACAAAATTCCATATGAATTATGGAAAGGAAGACCAGCCTTAGTCAAATATTTTAAGGTATTTGGGAGTAGATGTTTCATTAAAAGAACCGAAGAGGACTTAGGCAAATTTGATTCAAGATCCGATGAAGGGATTTTTATTGGGTACTCCACTAAAAGTAAAGGCTTCGATGTTATAACAAGAGGTCATGCGGACTATCATAGAAAGTGTAAGTGTCGAGTGATGAGGGTCCTGGATCTAAAGACAAAATAAAATTCAAAAGAGTCTTTAGAAATACCAAGTCTTGTGAAAGAAGAACAAGAGGAAGAAGAAGATATTAAATAGTGGAGTAAATCAAAGGCAGGATACCAAGACACCATCTCGCTTCATTCAAAAATAATGATGAAAGTCGATTATCGAGAACCTCATAACTGTTCGCACTCGTAAGAAGAATTACAAATGCTTCCGAGCAAGGGTATTTTTCTCTCGCTATCTAGGGTAGAACCTAAGAACTTTTAGAAGCAAGACATGATAAACATCGTCAAGGCGATGGAAGAAGAATTAGATCAAATTGAGAAAAATGAAACTTGGGAGAACTGCTGGTTCCCTGCACCAAAGAGTCGAATGTGATTGGCACTAAGTGGGTATTTTGGAACAAACTAAATAAAGATGGTCAAGTCACTCAAAATAAGGAAAGATTGGTATGCAAAGGGTATGCTCAAGTGGAAGGTGTTGATTTTAAAGAGACTTTTTGCTCCACTACTTGCCGACTAGAGTAATCAAATGTCCTTGCTTTCGCAAAGGTTTAAAAATTTCAAAGTCTACCAAATGGATGTCAAATCATCCTTTTTAAATGGGAATTTAGAAGAGGAGGTTTACATAGAACAACTTGAAGGGTTCCTATTATAAGAAAATGAAGATTATGTGTGTAGGTTGAAAAAGGCATTGTATGGATTAAAACAAGCTCCGTGAGCATGGTACTCAAGGCTCGATTAACATCTACAGACCAAGGATTCAAGAGAGGACATGCCGACAAGAATCTTTACATCAAAACTAAAGATGAACACCAAGCTAAATGTGGTTGTATATGTGGATGACATAGGTATCCAAAAGGAAAGATTTCACATTGCCTGTAGCTTATACGTGATTCAAGTTGGCGGGATGTAGATGATGAGAAAAGTACAAGCAGGAGGGCATTCTTCCTTGGAAAGAGCTTGACACAGTATCTTGGTTAGTCTAAGCGAAATTTCAGTATCTTTATCCACAGGTAAGGTAGCGTATATACCACAAGCGATGTTACTATGTTATACATAGAAATTCTATGGATGAAGCAAACCTTGAAGGATATCAAAGTAGAGTATGATCATCCTGATCTCTCAGTATTATGTGATAATACCAGGTCACGCATTAAGTATTTCAAAGAATCCGGTTATGCATTCAGAACAAAGCACATTCCTGATAAGATACCACTTCTTAAGAGAGAAGCGAGTGGCAAAGAGTAGCAGTAGTAAAGTTGAGTATGTCGCTACATCAGAACGGACTAGTGAGATATTTCACTAAGCCACTTCAGAAGTGAGACATTTGAATATCTACTGGCATAAGTCTGGGAATTTATTTCATTTACATCTTTACATTGAAGAGTCAAGGGGTAAAGCATCTAGTTAAGGGGAGCTTAAAACTTGTGAAATTTTGGCTCTAGGGGATGACCCACTTTGCCATCGTGATGCTCAAAGGGAGAATGGTACATAAGGGTGAGCTACAAGAGGAGTGCTGAGAAGAGAGAGATTGGGATTTTTTTTTTTTTGGTTGCCATCAATGAAGGGGAGATAGTTGGAAATATTGTCATTGATGTCAAAGAGGTGCTTAGTCATTGATGTGCGGTTAATGAGTCAACTGCTGAATGTGGCCAGGCTAACTGGCCGGATTTTGCAAGGTGATATCGGTAGAAAATGAAAGTAACTTGACAATATAGAAGTGGTAAAAATGAAATCAAATGTTTATCATATGAGAAAGAATTCATGGCATGCTTTATAAGGATAATACGGGCCATACATAAAGAGACATCCACATTTGAAGGAAGTTCACAGTGGCATGTTTATGGAGAATAAAAGGTAGCAGCCACACTCCCAACATGCTTGTGTTTGTCTTTGCACAAAAATAAGTTACACACTTTTGAGGAGGTCATGACGTTGATAATTTACATTTAGTCAATTATAGTTAAGAGGCTAACTAATAGTTAATGTATAACTAATATCTTTAATAGAAACAATACGACCAAACTAAGCTAGAAGTACAACAAAATAATTATTCTAACTAAAGGGTGAACAAAATGTGAAACTTTAACTTGTCAAAGACAAAGAATGCCATGTATTACAAACATTACAAACAATCATGAGAGGAAGACATGTCACCAAAGAAGGTTAATTTGATAGACTTAGGTTGAGCGATGGAAACTAACCCTGAATGTCCATTTGATTGTAAAGAAGATGAAGATGAATGACATAAAGGCATCAACCTCTATAGAATAGCAATATTTGATAATGTCTAGGAGGAATGGACCATTATTCTAGGCAACCTAGAGGCTTTAGCATGAACTGATCTCACAAAAACTTTACTAATATCATGGTCAATGATCCTTTTGTAAGAGCGGAGTTGGTGCCTTCATGTTCGAAGAAGATCGGTGTCTTGCTTTGAGTTGGTGTATAGCAAAGGGGGCGTGGAGTGCTCTGTGGGTTGGTGCCTACAAAAGCGTAATTTGGGGATTAGTGTCTCCCAGGTAGGTTGGTGCCTACAAAATTTTTGAAATATATATAAAGAAAGAAGTTTTCTCATGGTTTTCTCTGAAAGGGTTTCCCACGTATATACGTAATCTACTTGTATTTAAGTTTTTGTGTTCTTTGATTGATTTGATATATTCAAACTATTAACTTCGTGATTATAGATCACAAGTTAGCAAGTATTAAAGTTTGAAATAATATGCATAATATTATTGATTCACCCCCTCTCTTAGTATTATCTTGTACTCAACATGGCTCAAGAGTCCATTACCCTTATATAAGTACATCGGAAGATTCTTGTTTCTAATAAAGTGTAATGACAAATGCAGTAATCGCTGTTCAAGGAATACGCTTATCAAATGCATAATAGGATTTAGTGATCATGAAAGGGAACTTATTAACGGATTACCATGCACATAGTTTCAAAATTATTCCAATTAGTCACGCCATACTTCATGTAGCAAAGAACTGTTCAAAATCTTATTGGGACCAATGGAATGGCTAAGTAATGCCCGGCAACCATTACTTTGACTTCATCTATGTAGTATGCCAACCAAGAAAAGGAACAAGCAGGCCTCATCAATTTTCGCGGCTTTGAAGATAATTGAAATTTTTTTACTTGCAAGAGAATTCTAATGCTTAGAGAATTGACAGTGATATTTTATTTAGAGATCATTTGAATTATCGAGGTGGAATCGTAAAGGGGAATGACTTTATGATTTAATGATAGCGGTTGCATCTAGTATTGGATCATGGTCAAATTTTGCATTACCTCAGTCCGATGTATTAATGTTCTATATTGTATCAACGGCCTCATTGCATCTGGTATGAAGATCCTATCAGATTTGTAGTATTCCGATATGGACTTGATTTTGGTGCCTATTAGTTGGGGATTGGAAACAAATCGGGTATACGTTAATAATTCAACGGTATTTTGCATTTTTGATGTCTACGATAACTTAATTTTACATGAGTATTTCGAAATTATTTTCAGAAGTTTTCACATAAATGTGAGCTCCATAAATGGAGCTATCATTATCATGACATAAAACCCTTTTTCCACTACTAACTATTCTAATTGAATGGCAGATCTTGATTGCAATTAACCCACATTTAATTTTCACACATGTTAGTCACATAAATTGGTCATTTGTAACATAAATTCCATTATCAATCCATATTATGAAAGCTGCACAAAAATTATTTCATAAGAATGTACCTTGGTTACACACAATTGACTGTCAAAATGGAGAGATTTTCCATATTTTAAACTAACTATGGATTTGTAACAAGCCACATTTTACAAGAGTTAAATTCAAATGTTTAAATTAGAACCTTATCCCCTTCATAGAAATGGCATCTCAAGAATGGCAATAAGGAAAAATTGCATAACAATGGTCTCAAGCATGAAACACCTCTTTGACATAAATCTCGACACTATCTCAGACTTTTCGGGGCAATCGCCTGATGAAAATACTGAAAGACTGACTTACTATGCTCAAATACATATCTCAATCACTTTTGAGAAGATCTGACTGATACTCAAACTTCTTGGGGCCTTCATATCTTAGGTAACAATTACAGGTGAAATTTATAGATCAGCAAGAGAGCACTATTATTCATTTTTCCAAATAGTTACTATTAGTCAGGATGTCATGCATAAAATGTCTAATATTGGCCATTCAAAACATTAAAGCATATCCTTCAAATTTTTTAGCAGGTGAACAAAGTCATTTTCATAAATAATGCCTTATAAATAAGAAAAGTAACTATTAATAGTTCTTGCCATCATCTTATTGATTAACTCTATGCATATTAATACCTTTCAAGGAGTTTCCCTTAAGCTTGACAAGACTATCTCTTAAAATAAAATAGCATGAAATGGGGACAATGTCATACCATAATTACTATTATTTCCTCAATTGAGGTAGTTTACAAAAATCGAGAGATTGAATTCGCTATGAAAATCATTATTCACATTTTAAGATTTAAAATGACTTCTTGCAGGTTCAAGAACCCATGTTTATTTATGAAAACAAAAGTTACCAAATAGAAAATTTGCTCCTCTCTAAGTTTAATAATATCTTAGGTAAAAGTCTATATGGATGATATTATAGCACAATACATATATTGAATTTTCCAAAAGTTGCTAACATATTGCTTTATAATTAAATATAACGCATACAGTCACAATGGAGACCTTTTTGAATAGTTTTTTCAAAATGGGAGTTATTAAATAAAATGAGCTCAAATTGTTAGCTATCTTATAGCAAACATTCTTCACACTTCTTCATTCAATTTTGTAAATATTAGCTAAACAAGTTGCATCTAATCATGAACCAAAAAAACTATCTAATACACGGGCTAAGCAAATGAATTCCTCGGGTATACCTAATTTCTATAATTACCTATGGGAGTATTACAATTATAATGGAATCGATTGGAAGTATCTTTCTAAAATAATGCTTCTGACAAAGTTTACACGATGTGTGGGACATGCATTGGATGAAGGTAAATTCTACACCTGTTGTAGTAATGTATATTCCCAACTTTGACAATTTACAATTATAAGAGATAAAATTAACACATAAATTCTTATGTCACCGCACAAATAATGAAATCAAATTCAGTGATAAAACATAGATTTAGCAACAAACTCTTAATACACATGACATCAATTAATCACTATACATTTACATGGGCCAATATCGGTAAAATTCACAAGGTTGGCATATCAATTCTTCGATGACGTGGTTTATCTCATGAGCAAGTATTAGATGTATCCTAAGAACATGCTAAACTTTATCTTCACTTCAAATGGCGACTTGCATCCCATGAATATCACATTTATACCATCTTTTCCATTGGCGAGGGTAAATTGGCCTTAGTTGTTGTGGTATTCATAACAGCAGCGTACCTTTTAGATGGTCCAAGGTGCATAGGCCCAATGCTTCATGTATTAAAATGGGAAATTTAGAACTTGGCATATCATTGATAATAAACTAATCTATTGATGGAGTTAATTGGAAGGAGTATTTCGCATCTTCTGGCTACACCTCTAAGTTGTTATATCGATGAAGGCATGTTTCCCTCCAAGAGGCAAGTCCCCTTCAACATGGTTTAACATTTGCGTGATGCACAACTTTTACATCCTCCATATGCCAAAGAGTGAATCCTGAACTTGATATCACATCAATTTTAGTATCTTCAACTTACACTTGAAAGATGGTAGACTGAATTTCAATCAACTTATTTGTGAACTAAACTAATAGGTTTATCAATGTATTTTATAAGTAGTGTATACATGTTCTTACACATCTTTGCCTTTAATATTTTACTAAATTACGTACTATTGTTTCTTTTCTGTCATTCATAAATTTTTTACCTGAAGTGTTACGGCTTTAATTAATACCACAAGTTGAACTTTGTAACTTCTAAGTTGCTAACATTTTCGCCTGTTTCAAGATTGGAAGTATGTATGCAAGGCTAGATACATAACATAGCTGGTGCATCAATATTTAACTGCTGATCACTATAACCATGTGATTAAACTCAACATTGTAGAAATATCAATTTTTGTGAGGGTCATTTATTAACAAATACGAATAAGGGCAATACCATAATACATAAGATTAGTTCACACTATTGCATTGAAAGCAATTAATTTGTCTAAGCATTGCCCCTATCTTCAATTTTCATCATATCATTCCCAAAAGAAACTTCGCGATTATCAATGGTTCTTAATGTCGCATCCTTACAAAGTCGTGGCTCACCATGACCATAATTATTCGGACCCATTTATCCATTGTTCATTCTATTGTAATATATACGAAATGAATCATTCATTTATTCCTAATCTTTTGGTCAATGACAGACGATAATTTATAGTTCTAACTATAAGTCACCTTGTTTGACACCTCAAATATATTAATTTACAGCAAAATAATGAAAAATGTTTTTATTTTCAAAGTTTGTTGTTCTATTTCTCATTAAAATGGTTCATTTCATTGCACATTAACTGTGCTCAAATAGCTTGGAAGGGCATAAACCCAGTTTTGCAGTCCATGGAGGAAAGAATGGAGAAATACCATGAATATGGTTAACACCTCATGTTTATTGAGTAATCTTTCAGATTTCTAGCGAATTTATGTGCTATCCTCAAATTAGTTTTCCAAATATCGTGAGTTTCCGACATGCTACAGTTTAATGTGCCATTGAAGAAATCACTACGGATACTTGGACATACATTACCCACTAGAGACGACATCCCAAACGTTCTGAGCAGAAGGATTAAGTTCTGACACCATGAACAATTCTCTTTCTATTGTAGCTGTATAACAGTGAATATTACAACTATACCCATTCCTAGCTAGTACAAATAACGTACACAATTCCAAATGAAGGCGGGATGATTTGTTGCAGCGACAGCCAGGTAATTCGCTGCCAGACAATGCCATCGATTAGAATCTAACATAAGCCTGTACTCGTAATTGGTTCAGAGGCGTATCTACACCAAGCGCGAATGTGGGTGATTGCTCATAGACTGCTTATGTGCCCTGCACTTCTAGATATCTTAAAGCTTACATGTCCTTGTTCGACATACTCCCAATGACAGTTATTGGCAGTATAATCTTTCCACTAGTGGTATCTGGTGATAATATACCTCCAGGAATGTTAAGTCCTCCACTGTGAACTGCCAAGGCAGAACATCCACAGTGGTTGCCTCAAGTCTTGCTTTCAGAATATGCTTTGGGCATCATATGTTGAGCCTCTATGTACTCTTCCTGTTGATTTTACTTACACCACTTATATTCAGTGGCCTCACATGATATTTCTATCATACTTCAGTATTTCTTTGCCTACAGCTGTGGGCATCTTCCACGATGCTTGAACAACTATAAAATCCTTGCTGATGTTGTGGCTTAGTTCTATTGGCTATCCTTGCATTCATCAAATGCACTGTCAATCCTCATTCCTTAATTTTCTTGTCCTTCTCCTCTTCTACGATATTATCTGTCGATCTGCAATAGGCACTATCAAGTTCCATTATTCTCGAAAGATTTTTTATATGATCATTAAATCTACTTCAGTATAATATCAGATTTGATTTTGAGATTCCTTCCACATAATAAAACACCAATTTTTGCACATTGTTTTTATAAAAATGAACAATAAATTCTTAAAATTGTTTATACATTAATATAACATCTCTACAAGTATTAGCTAAAAAGAATTCTAATTCTAATGATGAATGAAAATATAATATCATATACATAATTATTCCACCTCTATCACCATAATCTAATATTAAGTCACCCACATTAAACAATAATTGATAATTTAAACACTTACAATGACACTAATACTAATGACACCCCATATAAATAATTGGGACATTAATAATTTAACACTCCTAAAGACTCGATAATACCCTAAATAATGCCGCGATACTCTATACCAATAATTCATCCTCTATTTTACAATTAGATAACCTAAACACCAATGAAATACATGATCCTTGCCACAAATGATAATCATCACTAGAGATACCCTATAAACCTGTTGTAATTTGACCTTAAACACCGAGATGCATACCCCAAAATACTCATACGACATCCTAAACACCCAAAAAATTGATTCAAACCGACACTAATGGGTTACCTAAAGCAAATATAATTTGTATACACAAAAAATACCAATGTTTTACCCTTAAAAACAGAGACTTATAAAGACTATTATTTAAACACTATACAATTATTAAAAGACTATAAACATATGGGATCACCGTAAATAATATAATTAGATACTTTATGTATTTACCCGATATCATAAACATTTATATTATTAATGCACAGAATACACCACCCTAAACATTCAAACATCGATACAAAAACCCAATACCAATGGGTCAATCGGAATAACATAATCATAACGAGATTGAAAGATTAAAAACAACCAGAAACTGAATATGAAACCTAAAAACTATAATGAGACTTTTCCAACTAATGTGGGTCACTTTACAAAACACAAATTAGAATGCCCTAATTATTAATGTCATCCCAAACAACTACGACACCAAACACCCAAACACACATATTAGATGCCCAACACTAACTCTGTCATCTTAAATAATACACTATAAATTTTTAAACTATAATACAACACCTAAGATGACTTAAATGCATTAGGTTCAATTGGGTATAAAGGATTTCAAATTCATCCCTAATACATGTTCAATCGTCACAGTTATTTAGACTGACTGATAAAGGAAATGGAAACAAAAATGATACTGAACAAAGAGCACTCTGGCATGTGGAATCTGTTTTTTTGTTAAATACAAAATATAATGGATGCAGCATGTTGAAAAGTAGGTGTGTTTACCCTATGAAAACATGTTGAAGCTTTCTATCTTAATAAAAAATTACAAAAATATTTCAAAAATGTGTTCTATGTATTTAGTAAGGATATGTGGTCCCCCACCATGATCGGTGACACATTTTTAATCCAAAAATAAATGTTATAACTATATATCTAGGAAGTAGATGGAAAACAATGAGATTATCAAACATTGTATTTCAAGACATTTATTATTAAGTATTTCACAAATATGAATTAGAAATGAATGAAAGTTCATAACAGTGTGACTTCATAAAATCTACCTCATAATGAAACTATGTGGAAACCGCCATGTTTTCAACATGCTTAAAAAATATACACTGATGCCAACAAGATGTAGAACACACTAAGATTTCTCATGTTAATTATCAACTCATTAAATCATGACAAATTCACTGTATTTAAGATTCATAACATTTCATTAAAATAACATGCTTATCTGCTTTTGTCTCTTCCCCAAAGAGTGGCAAAATAAGCAATACTGCAACTGAACGAAGTACAAAC